>CM067374.1:37493131-37538131 GCA_034401795.1 Chaetoderma sp. LZ-2023a | reverse complement strand
CGGATGTTAGCCTCTATTCACCAGACAAGGAAGCCTACGAGATGCTGAAGGGTGCTGTTGTTGGCGGTCCCAGCATCGTGTTCACCAGATACCACGAGGCCGGTATAACTCGAATCCGCCAGAGAGAGCGTGTCCGCCAATGTCTAATCAGCTACGATGCAAATGCTCTGTACCTGTCAACGATGGCCAAAGAGATGCCATGTGGTAAGGAGAAAGTGCTCCATCGGTCCGGTGCCAGTGGGGTAGCTAGCTTTAAGGAGGCTCTCCTAGCAGACAGCTGGTTTGGGTTTGCTGAGGTGGATATAGAGGTCCCCAAGGTTCCGTGGGCAAAGGTCGAGGAAATGCCTCCTCTCTTCTATAACCGCGAGATCCCGGTAGAGGAAATCTCGTCTGAGATGCTGGCATATCCAGGGCGAACAGGGAGGAAGCAACCCACCACCCAGAAGCTGGTCGGTGCCCTCTCTGGCAAGAAGCGGCTGCTGTATGCCCCGATCCTTAAGTGGTATTTAAACCATGGCCTGGATATTACTGCTGTATACCGCACCATAGACTATGAGGCCAAGCGCCCATTCGAGTGGTTCATGGAGAATGTTACGGAGGCATGCCGCTCAGGAGATGTAGATAAGAACAAAGTGCTCTTGGCAGATCTCTTCAAATTCCTTGGCAACAGTGCTCATCGAGGCCCTAGAACGTCATAGCAACACCAGCTTCACGAAGGATGAACGCGTGGTAGACAAGGCCCTGCGTAGTGCATGGCTCGAAGATCTCGAGGAGATCGGTGAGTCATACGAGCTCCAGAGTCGCAACCCGAGAATCACTTCCAGGTGGGGATAGACGTTTATGAGCTCGCGAAGCTGCGAATGCTGGAGTTCTATTATGACTTCCTTGATCGCTATGTGGCTCGTGTCAGCTTTGAGTACCTGCAGATGGACACTGACTCCGCGTATATCACTATAGCAGGCTCCAACCTCGATGGCGTCATTCGCCCTGAGATGCAAGCACAGTACCAGGCTCATTAGCGGGACTGGCTAGCTTGGGAAAAATGGTCTGGACGAACTCCGGGACTGTCCAAGCTCGAGTTCGAAGGCTCTCGTGGCATCGCTCTCTGCTCCAAATGCTACTACATGGAGAGCGCAGCTGCAAGTAAGTGCTCCGCTAAGGGAATGGCAAAGTGGCAGAATGAGGTCTCTTGGCAGAGGTTCTACAGCACCCCACATGGCGAGGTGGACAGAGCTAAAAACTGAGGCCTATGCATGCGCAACCAGGGTATGGTGACGTATGCGCAGGAAAAACTCGGACTCTCCGCTTACTATGATAAGCGCTGTGTGCTGCCAGATGGGGTCCATACCGAGCCCATCGAGTATCGTGTTAGCTCTTCTACGACAAATGGTCACCTAGGCACTCCGTGCTGGCGTGCCAGGTAGTACAGTGTAGGCCGCCACTCCGCCTCCACATACCTGTCAAGCCTGTGAACATCTATCGACCAGTTAGGATCTGTTGCACGCCTTCGACCACCTTCCAGCTCACCAGGCTCATACAGGTACCGAACCAGAGCATCAGGTGGTAGGCACTCCTCTCCCTTGTTCGCTCCTCTAGAGCTGTGACCAGCAGAGTGTCTGATAGCCTCTACCGGCTTCTTCCCGATTAGCCTAGTAACCTCGGCATTGGATCTCTCCACCACAGCAGGCAGCACTCTCACCCATACTCTAGAACATTCACTCGGCGCGAGCATTTCCTGGGTGTATTGGTGTGGGAACAGTCTCTCTGCCAGTGTCTGATTCCATTGCTTAACGATAGCCTGGGCACGGTGATGCCCTACCTCGCCTCGCCTAACTGCCACACCGTGTTTCCGCATGAGTGCTGCAGTCTCCCCTCTGAACTCTTTACCCTCATCCACCTGCAACAATTCCGGCCACTGGAGAGGATTTTCCGAATCCTCGTAGACACCCTGGAATGTCTGGGCCACCTGCCCAGCTGACTTGTCTGTGAGCGGTACTGCCGCCTTGTACCTGCTGGCGACATCGACGATGGTGAGGGCATACTTGTAGGTCTTACAACCAACCGAGTCGTGTGGAAGAAATAGAACATCTGCCCGGTGAACTCTGTCCGGGACAGTTTCCTCGAAATGGGCATGCTTGGTGTGCCGTGGACGAGGTCTCTATATCTGCCATATTGCCTGGTGGCTGAGCCACTGGCTAACTCTCTTCAATGCGAAGTTGTGGCCCTTGCGACGTGCAGCCTCGAGTAGTTGAGGAGGCTCACGGTAATATCGACCAGGCTAATAGTAGAGTTCCTCAAGAAAGACGGAACTCCCAGATTTCATAACTGACGTCCACTCCCGTCCTGTCACGCATGGCCTGGGTGAAATCTAAACAGATGAACAGATGGCCGTCATTCATTCGACCATCACTGAGGACCTCCTCAAACACCTCCATACACTGGTGTCTAATCTCTGCTGGATCCTCACTGAACAGTAGTTTATCGACCAACCCTCGGAAGTTAAGGGACTTGACCATGTCGTACATCCTTATATAGTACCGCTTAAATGTTCAGCGGACCAGATGGCCGTGAGCGCTATGACAACTCGAAGAACGTACCTACTCCTGAGATGATGGCTGGTATGGCTTCAGAAATCTTCTCCACCCCATGGAGAGGATTGTTGGAGATCTTGCAGACCGTCTCGCCAGCCTTCATTGTGAACAGAGCGATCAGAGCTCCAACTGCTGCCAGCAGACCGATAGAACCTTTTACATAAGTGCGATAGATTCCTTTCACTCTGTCTACTAGCTTGGGGGATTCAGGCTCTACATCATCATACTCACCCGTGGTCTCTGCTACATCATAGTCGTCTGCATCATAATCATCCTCCTCATCATAGTCCTCCTCATAGTCCTCGGCATCTATATCCTCGACTGGATCAGCCTCTGGTTCATACATCGCTCTGGGGATCCGTCGCTATGGCAGTTATATAGTAGCTTTAAACTGTAGTCTATAGCATGGCCTCTGCAATCTTGAATGCGGGCGTGTTTGACCTAGCGAACTGGGGACTCAGCTTCGCCGACAAGAAGGCGGCAGATGTCGAGTGTGAGTGTCATAACCAGGCGATGGAGAAGCTGTCTAAGGAGAATTTGGGTACAGCAAAGCACTCGAGAATATGCGCCAGAGGGAGGCACGCCGACGACAACTCCGATCTCAGGCCAACCAGAGCCTCAAGGAGGCAGATGAGAGTCTCGATGAGTACTACGAGGCTGTAAAGATATCTGAGCCAACGCTCGACTATAAAGCATCGACAGGTCAGAAGACAGCAGAGCTTATAGTAGTAGTGGCAGCTGCAGTGGTGACAACAGGAGTCGTGCTCTACACACGCTCAAGCTGAATACCTGATGTGTTGGGACTGTATGGGACAGTCCGAACTCGCTTAGGGACACTTGGGCAGCGTTTTATACAGCACTCCCACTGTACCACAAGCGTGCATCCAGAGGCTCTCAGCTTCTCCTCTCTCAGGACTGTCTTGCGGTATCTTTGTTCGGCATCCTCACCTCGTTGGTGTCATGGACACCCATGCCAGTGACAGCCATGGAACTGATAAAGGGTGTTGGTCGTCTGATCATAACTATCTACGGGAGCGCCCTCGATCCAACGCTCGCCACCGTGCTCACACTCTACATGGTGTATGTGTACGCTTCAGTTTCTCGACTCATACTCGATCCAACGAATAGCCACTGAACTGGATGGTTGGGGCGGATAGAAGGCTTTCTCATACGCAGACTGTGGCGCCTCAACCTTCTCGCCAGGACACACGATTTTTGTTTTGCTGCCTGTACAGTGATCAGCGTGGCGTTGAAGATGGCATGCCTGTGTACACCTCTGCTGACAGTGACTGCAGACTAGTGTATGTGCCAGCTTGGAGATGTTCTTGATGTAGAAGGCGTGGTGGTCCCACACTCCGGTGGTCATGGTATCACGGTAGTGAGCCACTTGCCTGATCAAGTGCCAGGTGCCCTCTTCGGTTCTTTCATACACACAAATCCCGATCTTGGCGAAGACATCTACCTTGTCCAGCTGATCCAGTGAGGTCTTACATCAGGTACTGTCTTGCCGTAGAACTGTGTGGCATGCTCTCGTGCAGGAGCTGTACTTCTATCAGCTTTCGCTCCTTGCTGGACTGCTAGACATCTCCAAAGACACATGTTGTCCCTGTAGGTGTCGAGGGCAGTCCTACTCTTCTTCTGTCGTAGCCAGTCTGGGAGGGGGCCTGTCCCAAGCAGAGGTTGGCCGTCGATGGCAGCCCTGACCTCAACGTTGATTGATTGAACGAAAGCCCACTTGGTGGTGGGTCGATCGATATTGTCTGTGTCGAGGCGGGATTGCTCTCTTGCTGCCACCCTGTCATGAGCTGCTCCTATCGTGTTCAGCCACGGGATCCCTGGAGAATTCTTGTGGAAGAGCATCACCCTACCGTCTTCGATTTGATGGATGCGATAGGTATGGGTGAAGCGGAGGTAGAAGGCATTCTGGACAGTCTGCTGGATCTTTTGCATGATCCGGCCTGTGAGGTCTCCTTCTAGACCTCTGAAGAATGCCCAGCATACTGACCGGCGCCCTCTATCCTCCTGTCTCCCTTTCGCCGAGACGCTGGTCGAGAATGTGTTTGCCTTCTCGCTTTATGCCCCATGCTAAGAGTTCATCCCTCGGACCCCTTATGCTCCGGGCTGGGCTCAGACTTCGGCATTGCTTAACGATCCTGCGTTTGAGAGTTACGTGCTCCAGTGGATGGGCCTCCATCCGCCTCGCTACAGTCTTGGCTCGCAAGCTAGCAGTCACCTCCTCGGCTAACTGACGATGCTCACATATCCGCTGCGCTTTCTTGTGGGGATTCCAAGGATCCTCTTTGATAAGCGCTGGAAACCTTCCCGTATTCATTGCTCGGGAGAGTCACTTCTTCCACTTCTCGGCACAGACCTGTCCGATCATCTGGAGCAGGTCGGCTTTCTTGGCCTTAGAGTAGCCTCTAAGACCGAATTGCTTTGCAATAGAGGGAATCTGTGCAACAGTACTCATGGTGTATATCCCTGTGGATGCCTGTCTCTAAATGGGCGTTCAGACCCTATTATGTGTGGCGATCAGTACCTGTGGGTGGTGTATATCTCCTGTCTGGGCGTTCAGACCTATTATGTGTGGTGCTGGCGATCAGTACCTGTGGGTGGTGTATATCTCTGTGGATGCCTGTCTCTAAATGGGGGTTCAGACCCTATTATGTGTGGCGATCAGTACCTGTGGGTGGTGTATATCTCCTGTCTGGGCGTTCAGACCTATTATGTGTGGTGCTGGCGATCAGTACCTGTGGTTGGTGTATATCGCTGTGGATGCCTGTCTCTAAATGGGCGTTCAGACCCTATTATGTGTGGCGATCAGTGTTCAGACCTATTATGTGTGGTGCTGGCGATCAGTACTTGTGGGTGGTGTATATCCCTGTGGATGCCTGTCTCTAAATTGGGCGTTCAGACCCTATTATGTGTGGCGATCAGTACCTGTTGGTGGTGTATATCCCCTGTCTGGGCGTTCAGATCTATTATGTGTGGTGCTGGCGATCAGTACCTGTGGGTGGTGTATATCGCTGTGGATGCCTGTCTCTAAATGGGCGTTCAGACCCTATTATGTGTGGCGATCAGCATTCAGACCTATTATGTGTGGTGCTGCCGATCAATACCTGTGGGTGGTGTATATCCCTGTCTCTAAATGGGCGTTCAGACCCTATTATGTGTGGCGATCAGTACCTGTGGGTGGTGTATACCCCCTGTCTGGGCGTTCAGGGCTATTATGTGTGGTGCTGGCGATCAGTACCTGTGGGTGGTGTATATCCCTGTGGATGGCTGTCTCTAAATGGGTGTTCAGTCCCTATTATGTGTGGCGATCAGTACCTGTGGGTGGTGTACATCCCTGTGGTTGCCTGTCTGGGCACGTGGTGGCCCCCCGCACCTGGCCCCCACAACACATGCCCTAGGGATTGAGAGGGCGGTGGTATCATTTGCCTAGTAGTAGTGTCGGGATTAAAATGATACAACCTCCCTCAACTGGCAGCCGTTCGGCGATCCGTGTGCCCCCACCGCCCTCTCAATCCCTGGTGCCTCCATCTAGCGGTATACCAGTGACCTGTCTTAACAACCCTGGGCCTCCATCTAGAGGCATACACCAACCACGTGTCTCACCAACCTATGCCCCAGGGATTGAGAGGGCGGTTGGGGCTACGGATCGCCGAACGGCGGCCAGTTGAGGGAGGTGGTATAATTTTAATCCCGACACTACTACTGAATGCGAGGAAAATGGATGGATCCTTGAGAATGGTCATTATGCCTGCAGGTGGTTTGACGGTCCACAAGTCCCGGATGATGTATGCTGTCACATTGAAATTGCAGACAGAATATGACGATGTGGTGGAATAGTATTCGTCTACTATTGAATCGGACAGTGATCTTGAATCAACAGTGTCACTGACAGATCAGTGTAGTAGGACATGGGAACATAATGTTCTTCCCTGTACCATCCTCAGTTAATATTAGTAAACTAAAACAAGGCCTATTGATATGTGAATATATGTTAGCAATTCTCTGTGAACATATTAAGATCGGCCATTAGCAAACGGGTATGAATTATGATCAAATAAATTTTCGGATTTTCCGATATTAGGGTGAAGGTTAGCATAAAAGTAATAAAACTCAAAATCGGTACACAGTTATGGTAACTTTCATGAGAAATTACATGCAAAACAGTTATTTCAAATTACTCTATAAGTATACAAATAAATAAGGTTTATGTAAAATATCTAAACAGAAATGGACATTTTCTGGGAAACTGTTTAAAAAAAAAATTAGTGACAGGTATTTGTGGAAACTGTCTCTTTTACTAAATATATCATAATCAATTTATGACATATAGGTATGTCCTTGTCCCCTCGTTACCTTTAATTTGATACCCTACTTATATTGGTAAACACTTGTTCAAGGAATGTGAGATGAAAACCAAATTTTGAGCTTTTTCTCAAAATTTTATCGAAAACAAGCAAAGAACAGCATTTCCACCCAAAATGCAGATGCTGTGGCAATTAAAGCGATGCTAATCTCATCTCAAATGTTGTATTGCACCGATAGAATATGGTTTATGGATTCCATATCATTCATATCCTGTCAGATTCCCTGATCTGTATAGCAATTATCTGTTTTGTAATATCGAGTAAATGTTGAACAGTGATCAACACCATTTTGTCTCCTCAAGCTATTGTGTGTGATATCATGTAAGCTCCAATGCATCGCATTCTTTATTATGTAATGCTCATCCCATTGAATATTTTGAAACTAATTTGACTGGAAGTTGTTGCTGCCTATGGCAGCAACAACTTCCAACCAAATTGGTTTCAAAATATTCAACAGCTTACCTGTAGGATTGCTTTTATACCACATTGTCAAACTATAGCTGGAGCCTCTATGGCTGAGCGTATATACCGAGGCAGACACACTAGGGTTTTTCTGATTGGTTGAAAAGTAAATCATGACAGCCATCATAGGGTGTAGAAATGTACCAACATTTAACTACTAAATCCTGAATATCTTTCCTTAGCGGCGTGATATAAAGCTTAAAATTACCTGGATAGTTTATGGTCGGCGTGTGAGATCACCTGACCAGCTATCAAGAGATGGGATTAGTTATCCTTTAAGAAATGGATTTTCTGAATCAGCATAAAATTCTGATCTAGAAAAGACTTTCAAACCTTTTGGCCTCAGATATGTCATTAAAAGTCCCGTAGCTCTTGGATTACTATGGCAGCAACTGCTCCCAGTCAAATTAGTTTCAAAATATTCAATGGAATGTTTCTTACAATGCAAATTTATCAAAGACATGCAATTCGTACGAGCTATAGGTAAGTATTATTGTGAGGGCAGCTAACTAATGGCCTAATTCACTATAACGTCATATATTTGAGTGACAGACCAGTCGGATCCTTCTTTTGCATAGATACATAGGTGACGGTCCCTTTAGGATATTACTTGAATCAATAAGCAGCCCGTAGCCTGTTATAACTTTTACTGTCCTCTTAAGACTAATTATTCCACCTACAGCGCTACATATTAGGATTTTATGCTAAGATACGCTCACGGCCCGGCTCCTAGACCAATGGATCTTTCCAGTTTTAGTTATGCCCCGACCATCACTAGTTAATCTCCGGCCACACCTCGCTCGTGTTAGTATTGATCGATTCTTGAACTTATTGACTATCATTTTTCAGAAAACTATACAGGGAAACATGTTGAGTATTTTGAAACTAATTTAACTGTGTGCTGTTGCTGCCTAATGCAGCAACAGCGCCAAGTCAGATTAGTTTCAAAATATCAATTGAATGTTTATTAACTGGTAAAAGACATACAATTCGTACAACGCGTCAGACTATCAAGCATTAAAGACGGACTATGTCAAGTCATTTATGACGTCAATCTACACGTCACGTAGTTGATTATGACGTCATATGTTTGATTGAAGAAATGGATTCATGAATTCTAAGAGAGTCGCAGACAAGCCTTGGTCTGACGGTAACACGGAAACCTCCAAAATCGCCCCGTGACCCTCCTGTAAATGAAGACACAATACAGCCAGACTAGATAATCTAAACCCGAGTTTACGCCCCTAGTAGGGTAGCTACTCGAGTTACTAGAGTAGCGCCTACACGGCTGGAGTACATACTCTAGTACCTACTCAAGGCTACCCACCTATCAGCAAGGGTAAATCGAGTAGGTCATGTGCTTGCATTGAAATCAATGTAATTTAAACACGTGGTCATTTACGCGATGGTAACTGATCACAGATGCTCATCTACTGTGATCGGGTGATGGGAAGGACTAACCAACACAGAACCGGTAATCCACCCTCCAGGACACGCTACGACCGCTCTGGAGATACCTGCACCTAAGGCACGCACGATGGCGATAACATCTAAGACACGATTTGCCCTCTGCGCATGTGCCTGGCCACTGGGGGTACCGCCGTAATAGACATGTTTTTCATTCTAATGGGTTTTTTGACCGAGTTGACACTTTTAGCTTGTAAATATAGTCTTTGCACGAGTTCTTCCTCGCGTAATAGCCATGATCACAAAAGTTTCCGACAAATGTTTGGTACCTTTTGAAAGTCTGAGATTTCCGCTTCCTCACCATGACAAGACAGAGAAGGAGCGACGTTTCATCAAGGAATTACCGGACATTCCTAGAGAGAAAAACAACTTAAACATAGCTCACCATTGAACTCGCTGGCTCCTGCTAGATTCTATGGAAGCTAGCATGACTGTAAGAATGACTGGAGATTGGCTTTTGTTCGCTAAGGAAAGCTTCCCATTCGTCGAAAAGATAATGAGATGCAGCGCCGAGGGTATAAAAGCTGATCGCTCTGCATAAGAAAATCTCTGCGAAGAGGTTGTCCTCAGTCTACCTCGACAACGACCCCCGGTCGATGGTCATTCCCTTCGCTCCCTTGTTCAGAAGCGATGGGCAAATTGCATTGCGGAACCATTGGGACTTCGCCCACTTGGAGCGGGTCAACATCTACATAGGCAGTGGGATAGCCTAATTTATATAAAGGCCAACAACAAAAAGCCGCCGTAAAACCCAACAATGCCAGCAATAGCAAAACCTAGACCCCACATTCGACTGGAATGTGGATAGTGATTACTGAACTTTCTACAGCGCTTCACATACATTGAACCATGCATGCATCCTAAATATTAAATGTACGCCCTAATCTAATTTGCTTTTTCTCTACAGAAGTTAGATTTATCGCCTTAAGCGCCGCTTTTTGTTAACTTCCCGCTGTTAGTGGTAGTTCCATTTTTCTTGTTTTCGAGTGAGAAGATAATAAAAAGTGACCGTCAGTCTTAGCTGTCTTCAGCGGACTACACTACATGAAGCCAAACTAATAGCACCTTACCGGTGTCGTTCCTTTCACTGAAAAATGAATCTTACGAAGCAGGACATTCACCTTTTTGCTGCTTCTTTCTCCCGCGCTCACCCCATGCCGGGGCACGAATTTCCCTGCCAAAAGGCAGCTTCTTTTTCCATTCAGTACGTCCCCGCATTTCACTTGGACCACCCTCAAGTAGTAGTATCGCAGACAGAATTCTTCCTTGTTAGCTCCCATCGAAGTTGCCACGCTCGGTACATGCGCTTGGTCTCCCCGATCCACGCTGCTTCGATTTACAGGCCTACAAGTGTCCTCTTTCAAGTAGGAAAGATTTGTTAGGATTAGGAAAGCTGAGACCTCAGTTCGCCGTGCCTCTCAGCTCGCCTTGCCTCCATTCAAAGAAAATAACTTGGAACCAAGATTGCCTCGTGCCACATCGAGAGATTGTCCCACGCCACATAAGGCCATTCCCCATAAACGATCCTCACCTAGGCTTCAACTTACCCCACCATCCTTTGGACCACCCAACGGGTTTTGAGACACTCACTTGAAAGTATTTACGAGAGGAAGCTCCTCCGCTTAAACTTTCGCATCCCACACTAAGATGCTTCAAACATGTCCCCCTAGGCAGGATTCTCGACATGGCGGCGTAGCTCCTCTGAAGGGGCTAGCTTAGGAAGCATTTCGCTCCTCTTTTATTTTTAGACCACTAGGCCAGCAGTCAGGACAACGCTTAGGTAATTACTCGATACTGCAGTTAATAGCAGGTCTGGTGACTAAACCCAATAACCGCCACATCATTGGAATCTTTTTAAGTCCACCACATCTTTATAGTGCCCAGGCTTGCTAGAGGTTCCACTAAACTCCTTCGGTGTTTAACTATTTACATGGGCCTGTGCGTACATCTGAAACTCGGAAGGACAACCCTCTGTGCCGCATCACGTTTTTTGACATCGTACAAGATGGCCTGGGCTCTGAGTGGAAGGCTCACCTGACCCTGCGAGGGAAGAAGTTCTCACACAACCTAACCGATAGCGTCCTTTTTGTGGCCGACTGTAACCGTAACCCACACACACATTAAAGGTAGCTAAAAATACCGCCTCGCGTGAGAAAAAGGATTCAGACATAGGTACACGCAAAAGGACTGCCTTAGAATGCACGCTGGGAACATCGGATAAACTAGGCACAAACTACTAATCTTCACCCCTCTCTCTCTCTCTCTCTCTCTCTCTCTCTCTCTTCTCTCTCTCTCTCTTCTCTCTCGTCCATGAGCACTAAGGTAGGATCTGCTTTACGCAGATCATTCTGAAATAAATGGTTCCAGCACCTAGCGACTTTCGCGACCAACTAACCTTAGTTGTATCGACTGACGAAACGATTAGCGACCACTAGCAACGTACTGACTTCCCAGGATAAAATAGAAAAAGTCGGATTAGGGACGGACCAACCGAGAGACCGAGTAAGCCTGGATGGCTGCCAAGCACCCCAGCCCACTGCCCAAGAACAGTGTATGGAACGAGGCTGGCGAGGAACCCACCACGTCAAGGACTCAGTCATGGGTACAGCCAATCAGCCATGCTGGGAATGACCGACCAGACTCATGTGCCTCCACGGAAGTGGCTGGCTGCTCTGGTCAGTAAATTAGTGTGGGCGAGCCCTTCACCCACGCTAAGGGAGGGTCGTCACAAGCCCCGAGATCTGCTGAGAAACCTGGGGGATGCTCGGGGGCGGGGAGACAAGGCCCAGGACAGTGTTTGTTGAGGATGCGAGCCCAGGTCTCTGCTGGACTAGCGCTTCCTTCCGGGGCCGGAGAGAAATCCGGAAGGACGAGACTACAGCTCACGAGATGATCGGCCACCTGGTCCTCGAGAGTATGGACAAGCGTGGGATGGTGGAAGCCCGGCCAATCTACCCTAGACTAGCTACAAGAGTTTTCGCTTAAACTCGATCCAAGAGCTAGCTAACATTTAATCAACCGTGATACTGGAAAATGATCGGTTGGTGGTTTCTAATGCAGTCTGGGTGTAAAACGCGATTCTGGATTTCTACCTTGCATAATGTATTCTGCATTGCCATTTTCCGTGAATTATTTATATTCTATTTAACTACTTTAAAAATATTTGGTAAAACATAGGAAAAATTCACATTTGTAATCTAAAATCTGGATTTTTACATTAATATACCTAACTTGGTATGTATATTTCTAACCCCAAGTAATTTTGTGAACCATTCCTCAATTCCAGGCAATTTGGATTGAATTTGGATGAAACACTGTAAACCAAATACCAAAAGTTACATAATTTACGAAAGTCTGCTACTCGATTGCGAATACGGGTTGCTGGTGAACGCATGCCTCAAATTATGTGACAAGAAATCCAGGTTTGCATTGGTTGATTAAATGTTAGCTGGCTCTTGGACTAAGAATTTTCCCAGAATTTTGCTTACTGACCACCTGTTACTGCATTTTAGCAAAGAATTCTAATACGTAACCCCGGATTTAGGCCCCACATTATATTGATATTTCCGCGAGAGTTTGCGGTGTTATTCCAGGTTAGGTGAGTATTATAAACGACCGCTTTGGAAGAGCATGGCGGCAAAGCATTGTTATAATATATACGCAGTTGCGGATTAAGAAACCTCGGGCTCCTAGGCTAAGCTCTAAGCAGGGGGTCAGGGGGCCCCTTTTTTGGGAATACTAAGCCTATATTCTCTGTGAGGCTTTGGCTATTTACTGTCAATGACAATTGACAAGCGTACTTTTCTTTGTGAATGAGCGACTAAGCTGTACATGCTTATTTTTATGATAGTTCTTTTGCTGAGCCCAGTCAGCTGTACACATTAATTATTTGGCAAAAAAAATAATTTTTAAACACAGGTTGTGGTCCCCGTTGAGCCTAGTTAGCCTAGGGGAAACTGGTCTAAAACGAGCCCTTTAAGGAAAATGTAAAATATTATTATCATGATAATGCAAATCATATTGGTTTCTGATAACGAAATCATCTATCATATATTTAAAATAATGTACAATACACAAATACCGTTTAAATTGATTACTTCCTGGCACAAAAATCGATTTAGAAAGGCGTAAAAAATTCCCATTTTAGACACGCCATAGGATAAAATGCTCCCCTGGACCAGGTTTAAAAAAAAAGCTGTTGTTTCGTACATGTAATGGTCCCTGAACCGTTTCAAACAAATTACAAAATAACTGGTCCATCAAAAGATTATATTTAACCTGCATGTGTTCACTTGCAGCCTATGGTATGCGTAATGGGAACACTGGACCGTTTCCACAAATGAAAAAAACGATTGTAGGAAACTATCAACAGGTTATATAATGCACATATGCCTATTATGCATGTGCAGAAGCATTGAATTAGTCATCTTCACAGACTTCGCAGTTAAATGTCTCATAATCGTCATTGCCAGAGCATTCCTGATGTGCCCATCTTTTACAAGTCATGCACTGAATCCACATTTCCCCGCTCTTGGAATCAGAAAACATTTCATCACAATACAGGCATGGTGTGTCATCATCGGTTTCGGTCTTCTCAGGGACCAGTTTAAACATCATTTCTTTCCTTTTGATGTAGATTATGTTGCTTGTCTTTTGCTAGTTTCTTTTATAGTAGGCCTAGGCCTTCTGGTAGGCCTATTTGTTTTCTGTGTCGACACGGCTGCTTTTTCTTCTAAGGTTGTCTTGCAGGGGCTACCTGTTAATAGATCTGTTTCTCCTCTGGCTTTAGAAGGTTTGCGCTCAGTTTGCCGGGTCTTTGGAATGGGAGACACAGCAGTAATGGCAACATGCTTCTCCTTTTCAATTGGATGGCTACGGGCACTGATGTTGGCATCACGTGTTGATTTGTTACCATTAGAGGATTCTCCAAAATTAGAGCCAGATGTTGTTGCTTGATCCAGGGGTACACGCGATGTTGATAGTGTAACTATGACTGGCTGTGCCTAGACGACACGAGATGCTGATGGTGTAGCCATGACTGGCTGAGTAGGGGGAACACCAGATGCTGATGGTGTAACTACGTTTTGTTGAGATGGGTGGACATGGAGACCATCATGCCCACGATCTGACGAAACCTCCTCGCCTGAATTTGGTTTGCCAATCGAAAACTCTCAAAGATGGCAAACAGAGCTGCCACTCTGGGCTCTGATGGGTAAACCCTGCCTTCCTCGAGATCGAGTCGCATCCCCAAATAAACGACATGCTGAGTGGGCGTCAACTCAGATTTCTCCCTGTTGACTATCCAGCCTAGATCTGAAAGAGTCGGAGCAAAATCCACTCCTAAAATGGCTGGCATGTCTGCCTTGATAAGCCAATCGTCTATGTAGGTGTGAAGCGCAACATTCTCTTTTCTGAAAACCCTTGGGGCTGTCGACAGGCCCAATGGGAGGACTACAAACTCCCATACCCGTTTCTGAAACGCGAATCTCAGAAATCTGTGACACACAATCCCTGTTCATTGGAATATGGATAGATGCATCTTTCAAATCAATTGAAACACCCCACATTCCCTTCCTCAATCCTTACCGATCTCGGAGTTTCCATCTGAAACCGAGGCGTATGGATAAATCAATTCAATGGCCTGAGATTGAGTACGGGTCTCTACCCCCCCCCCCCCCCCTGTGCTCTTGGTGATAAGGAACATGTTTGAATAGAAGCCTGGCGTGCTCTAGTTTGCTGGTTTTATTGCTCCCTTCAGAAGCAAACCTGACACTTCGTTTTGAATGGCTTTTAGCTTGTCCGGCTCCCTTCCAGACAGGTGCCAAAGACAGATTTTGTGGTGGAAAATCCCACCACTCTGGCATGTACCCCTCTGGCAAGGACCAGACTGTTGACGTCACACCGCGCCAAGCCTCGACGAAACGCATGAGCCTTCGACCCACTATAGACGCATTGATGCCTAATGCGGGTGTCTGGCTTGCGATCCGCTCCCCCCCACCCGCACTCTTAACGAGAGAGTGAGAACCATCTTGGCCAGACTGGTCTCACCGCTGGCACTACTGTTCCTGTCGCACAGGCGCGGTCCAGGCAGATATGAAGGGAGATACCATACCCTCAGGTACAATCAGCTCTCTTCTTTCCGCCCTTGCTGGACTTATCAATGCTCCTCCCCTTCCCGCCACTCGGGCGAGCAGGAGCACCAATGAGGTGGGCAGGAGCCTCCACAACCTTCCTCACCTTCTTAGCCGCAGGTTGCTGCGAAGGCCCAGCAATAGCAGAAGCTCTTACGCTTTTTCAGTTTCTTGGAGGAAGGTTGATCAGTCAATGGTTTAGCCACCCGCTCCAGCATTCAGGACCCCAGAACCCAACGGTCACCCTCAGTGACCATTGGACCCACACCATAGCGCTCGTACTCCCCTCTGGGAATACAGCACCTTGCCCGCACCTCTCTCGAGGTCGCAGGGAGCTGGCTCTTGGTCAAGAGTTGCTTGCTATAAATAGCCTCGAGCAACTCCTTGTACCGTGGATCCAGTCCAATGGACTGAATCTGAGCAGCGGGCAAGACCCCCGTCCGAATTGACGCAACCGATGGACGGGGCATGTCTTCTTCGGCCATGGCCGAAACCACGGACGAGTCTACCCTAGCTAGCCAAGCCAGAGCCTTTGTCCAGTCCATCTCCGAAGAAGACAAACCCGTGAATACATCACCCGTTGAGGTATTCACAGGTCTACCCACAGCGGCCTCCTGGCTAGGCGCCACCGCTGGTAAGCCAGCAACACCGGTACCGTACAGTTCCACCGCCACCCCATGAAACATACTGTTCCATGGTGTAGGCCCACATGGAACACTGTGTGGATCTGTAGCGGAGATGGAACCATGGCCATACACAGGCGCCAACGGCACCCCGTGTGTGGCCGCTGGACCAGGTGAGATAGGCATGTACCAAGCCTGACCAGCAACACCTGTCACTGTGTTGGTTGTGGCAAACCAACCATCACTGGATGGGTGGCCGGTACCAGTCTGGCCTCAACCATGGGTGGAGCGGTTGCCCTGGCTTGCGCCAAGCCAGACAGATGGAGGGCGGTTCCGTTCCTCCATGCACTCCACCCACGGTATCTCAGGCTGCAACAACCTCTCCTCTTCGGCCTCCTCATCCTCAGACTCCGACGAGTCGTCACTGGACGAGGAAGCACTGGAGCCGTCCTGGCGAACGGCTCCCATGCCCGTCAGACCGGCTACCGATACTGGACCACCCAGAGGTGGGCACAGAGAAGCAGTACCCGCCAGGCCGGAGCCCTTACGAGATGGCTCCCTCGGTAGCCAGTCCAGAACCCTGTCCAAGGACAGGGTCTGAAACGGACATGGAGAGATTGCCCTACAGACCTCGGTATCAGAGACGACACCAGCGTGGGTAGGACCTTATGCAAGAAGCCTTGCATAGTGGGCCCAACCCACATCGGAGGTGCCATGTCCGAAGCCTCCAACTGCAGACATGGAGTGCCCCCAGGGGCGGAAACGGACGCTCCACGATTTCTTTTAGCACCGCCTGACCACGCATCAGACCCAGCCAAGTCCTGGGCAAGGAACTCGATGAGTAACTCAACCGGCCACACTGCACAAACATTACATCTATTGTCAACATTACATTTGGAGCACCTAAAACAGACATGGTCCTTATAGGCAATCTTCACAAACTTGTGGCAGTCAGAGCCAGATGGCGGGGTAGGCTTGGCCTAAAAAATAAGCACAAAACCTAAAATAAGCAAGCTGAACGGAACAGGAATGGAAGGCAGACAAATAATTTAAAAATATTTTGACCATAAATTAAATGTTAACCCTCCAGCACCCCACACCCGCAACGTTACCAACTTGATAGCGTAAGCTGGCGACAAGAACGATATCGGGCCACTAACACACCCATAAATTGATCCTGCAGGATGTATTACAGGGAACCAGGAACCATATCGTATTGCAATTCTCGGTATATTTAAGAACTAATTTCAAAATTATACTTCTCAAACGAAGGACAAAATGATACGTGAAGGAAACAACAAAATGCATTATAACAAACTGCTGTAGAACACAGTAAAAAAGCAGAACACACATCTTTAAGCAAGAATTTTGAAATCATCGATCAATGCAAACGGATCGTGATTACACACAAAACTTGACATAATTCTAGTTTCTGGTACAAAAATGCACACAGAACCAAGAATAAGATGTACGAATTAATGAAACATTTCATTCACCATAAAAATCTGAGAAATAAAACGGGTGTGACGTCACCCGCTCGGATAATACGAAGACCGACGTCAGCCGATTTTAGTGCTATAAAACCGTATAGCCAACACCCAATTTCATATTACTGCCCGATCGCTGTTGGGATTAAAGGAGGCGATCTTATCTGGCATATTTCGTTGTAACTACACGTCCCAGATTCGGGACTCAGAAATTTGGACATGCAACACAGACGAAATTTCAGAGACTTAAGACTCCATATATACTAAAGAATAACATGAAAGAATACGACCTGAGATTCAGTAGGTCCTTCCATGGTAATCCAATAATTCCAGGCGCGAAAACCAGCTTAATTAGGCACAAGAAAACTTTGAGAAACGCTAAGATCTTTTCTATATGCAAAAAGCATGTACATGTATTGCTCTTGTTGCTATGCAAACAAGAATGAGTCTCACTGGCAGACGGGTACCCGGTTGTTGGGAGCCGAGTACCCGGTTTCAGGAGCCGGTAAAGCTTTCTAACTCTAGATTCCTAGGGCCAGCCCTGGCCATTCCTAGACCTAGGTGGTGTAGATTTGGAATGTCTGGGCATGAACCTTTATATTGTGGCCAGCCTACCATATTAATGGGTTGTGCAAGTACATTCCCATGCTTTGGAGGGGGCATTAAATTGGCCATGAAATAATGTCCCCGCAATGGAAGTTATGTACTGCGAAGGTATACATGTTCATTGCCAGAGCTAGTGAGTGGAGATTTGATATGTCTTGGCATGAACCTTTATATTTTGTCCATCCTACCATATTAATGGGTTGTGCAACTACATAAATTTTACAATTCCCATACTTTGGAGGGGTGGGGGGAGACATTATTTCATGGGCGTTAAATTGGCCATGAAATATTGTCCCCAATGGAACTGGCCAGGTATATGTCCATTCCCAGAGCTAGGGGGTGGAGATTTGATATGTCTGGGTCATATGGCTTCTTATGGCAGATCCACAGATGTTTATCATTTGACCGTCGAGAGCCCGTCAATTTCTTGTACTTAGTCAAAGCACGGACTGGACACCAGGCACTGGCATCACGATCAAACCTTGTTAGTTTCGGTATAATGATCAGTTTGCTGGGATATTACAAAGATTGATTCTTTGACATAAACTCTGCTCTTGGCAGACCCTCTCCGGAGACAATAAATCGGTCCCTCTCTGCTGAAAGCACATGGATCTCACTAGGCCTTCTTGCTGAGGAAGCTGCCAATAGGAAAAAACGCCCTTAGATTCAGATTCTTTAGACTAGCCGAACACAAAGGTTCGAAATGGTGCTTGGCCTTGTCTCGGTCAGAGATTGCTCATTCCCTTCACCATCACATTCAACTGGGCCACCTCTGGACTACCCCTGTTGGCTAGACATGGGATAACTGATGCCAAAGCTGACTTGTATCCAGCAATTGTGACAGGAGCCAGTACTGAATAGAACAGCTCAGAGAGAAAGTCTGCTATTTGCCAAATAGTGGATTGAAAGGGATCAATACCCTTTCCTTCATCCAACTTTGCAAATTCGTAAACGTTATGGTTATATGACTTGAAGGTTGATCTCCTCGCAGCCTGTCGAGAAAACCCTTCCGACGTGGAACATTGTTTGATAACATCCATGCCATCAATTTGAACATTTCGGGCCGCTCGTGTAGGAAGCGACCCTTGGCCTGGGAGATTATGTTCGGAATCTCGGGTAACTGCACTGGATTGTCCACCAGCAGATCTAGAAGATCTGTGAACCATGCCCTCTGGGCCAAAATGGCGCTATTAGCAGGACCAGGCATGGTTCCTCCCTGATCTTCACCAAAATCTTCGGTAGAAGAATGTAGGGAGGATACACGTAAGCATGCATCCCTCTCCCCTTATCGCCAGAGCGTCTGTATTGACGGCATTTGGATCTGGAATCGGCGAGACATAAGTCATGATTTGAGCATTTTCCTTTGTGGCGAGCAAGTCCACGATTGGTTTGCCCCAATGCTCGAAGATCCTGTGAAGAACTTGAGGGTTGAGAGACCATTTTGTTGGCAGAATCCTCTGTCTGCGAGACAAAACATCTGCCAGAATGTTCAATCGCCCAGGAATGTGAGCTGGTTTTAAAACAACTGAGTAATTCCTGCACCATTGAATCAAGTGCCACACCTTCATACACAGTGTGGGTGACTTGGTCCCGCCTTGGCCATTTATGTATGATACCACTGTCGAATTGTCCGACCATATCAATATGACCTTGGCCCTGAGTTTTGGAAGAAACTGTTCCAACGCCAGTTCCACTGCCATCATTTCCAACAGATTGATATGCAGCTTGCTCTCCTGGAGAGTCCATGTGCCCGAGACCTGGTGTTCTCCCAGGCAGGCCCCCCACCCCTCCAGCGATGCATCCGTGTACACGGACAGCTGGGGGCGGGGTAGAAGCAGCGAAGCTAGGAGATTCTGACGCTTCTTCCGCCATACAAGATGCGACATTATTGGCTCCAAAACTCGTACCAGCTTTGACAGGGGTTCTGTTCTCTGTTTCCACAGAGACATCAGATACAACTGGACAGGTCTTCGCATCAGAGCAGCGTACAGGATTACCTGCTCCATGGAGACCATTATGCCCAGCATCTGAAGTAACCGCCTCGCCTGAATGTGGTTTCCCAATCGAAAACTCTTGAGGATGGACAACAGAGACACCACTCTGGGCTCTAATGGGTACATCCTGCCTTCCACGAGATCGAATCGCATCCCCAAATAAACGAAATGTTGAGTGGGTGTCAATTCGGATTTCTCCTTGTTGACTATACAGCTTAGATCTGAAAGTAACTTCAGAGTCAGAGTAGTATCCACTCCTAACCTGGCTGCCGTGTCCGCCTAGATAAGCCAATCGTCTATGTAGGTGTGAAGCGCCACATTCTCTCTTCTGAGAAACGCTGTCATGCTAGGACCACTCTGGTGAAAACCCTCGGAGTGGTCGACCGGCCGAATGGGAGGACTACAAACTCCCATACCTGATTCTGAAACGCGAATCTCAGAAACCTGTGAAAACCCCTGTTCATTGGAATGTGGAAATATGCATCTTTCAGATAGATTGACACACACCACATTCCTTGAAACCTCAATCCTGCCATTACCGACCTCAGAGTTTCCACCTGAAACCGAGGTGTATGGATAAACCAATTCACTGGCCTGAGATTGAGTACGTGTCTCCACCCACACACCCACACTCTGTGCTCATGGGAACAAGGAACATGTTTGAATAGAAGCCTGGAGTGTTCTGGTTTGCTGGTTTTATTGCTCCCTTCAGAAGCAAACCCGACACTCCGTGTTGAATGGCTTCTAACTTGTCTGGCTCCCATGGTACGGGTGTCCAGACAGGTGCCAAAGACAGATTTTGCAGTGGAAAATCCCACCACTCTGGCATGTACCCCTGGGATATCCATCCCAGGACCAGACGGTCTGATGTCACACCTCGCCAAGCCTCAACGATCCGCTTCCCCCACCCCTCTCTCTTGACGAGAGAACCATTTTTGTTTTTACTTGACTGGTACCACTGTTCCTGTCGCACAGGTGCGGTCCAGGCAAATATGAAGGGAGCTTCCACACCCTCCGGTACGATCAGCTCCCTTCTTTCCGATCTTTGAGGATTTACCCTTGACGTTCCCGCATCTCAGGCGATCAGGAGCAACAATGGGTGGGCAGGAACGTCTACAACCTTCTTCGCCTTCTTAACCAGAGGTGGCGGCGAAGACCCATCAAAAGCAGAAGCTGGCTTGGCTTTCGCCTTGCTCCTATGCATTTTCTGTTTCTTGGAAGACGGTTGTACGGCCAGCGGCCTGGCTACAGCTCCTAGTCCGTGGCGCCTGTCGCACTAGTTCTAGCTGTATATTCACAGCCAACCGATTCTGTGCGATATTCGCCGTGTCCTCTAGGATAGCCCACGCTTGGCCACCAAAGATGCTAGGGGCATTCCAAGCAAACGTGCCCTGATGGCGGTAGCCGGACGCGTATCGTCATGGGCCATCTGCCTCCTGGACTTGGTTACTCTCGCTTGCCCCCTTGTCAATGCGTCCATTGACAGCACCAGGCCGTCAATGACACATCATAGCGCCACAGGTGGCACAGGGCGGCCTGCCCGAGCTTCAGCCCACACCGACTCAAGCAGAAGATAAGAGTGATTGATAGCACTCATTGCTGCCCTCACCCCCTCATCGCACAGGGCCAGGACTTCATGATGTACCTGGAACCTGTCCACATGTGCCGGAGCGGGGCCACCCACTCCAGCACTCTGACCTCCAAGCACCCAGCGGTCATCCTCAGTGACCGCTGGCACCATACCATATCTGTAGTATTCCCCATGGGGAATACGGCACCTTGCCCGCACCTCCCTGGAGGCCCCTAGGGAGCTGATGCTTGCTAAAAATAGCATCTAACTACTCTTTAAACCAGAGCTGCGGGCAAGACCCCCGTCCTAATCGACGCACCCAACAGACGGGGTGTGTCTTCCTCGGCTGAAGAAGACACAGGTGATATATTCACGGTTCTATCAGCATCGGCCTCCCGGCTAGGAGCCACCGCTTGTAAGACAGAAAGACTGGTACCGTACGGTTCCGCCGCCACCCCATGGAGTTCACCGGTCCATGGAAACCGTGGCCATACACGGACGCCAACTCCACCCTATCTGTGACCGCCAGACCAGACGAGATAGGCGTGTACCAAGCCTGGCCAGCAACACCATTCACTGTGTCAGTTGGTGGCAAACCAACCAGCACTGGACGGGTGGCCTGTACCGGTGTGGCCTCAACCACGGGCGGAGCGAGTGTCCTGGCTTGCGTCAAGCCAGACAGATGATGGGCGGTTCCGTCCAGGACGGAATCGAGCTCCATGCACTCCACCCGCGGCACCTCAGGCCATAGCAATCTCTCCTCCTCGGCCTCCTCATCTTCAGACCGCAAAGAGCCGTCACCAGATGAGGAGACACTGGAGCCGTCCTGGCGAACGGCTCCCATGCCCGATGGACCGGCCACCGCTACTGGACCACCCGGAGCTGGCCGCAGAGAGACAGAGCCCATCAGGCCGGAGCCCGATGGGACTGCCAGGGAGCCATACGAGATGGCTCCCTCAGTAGCCAGTCCAAAACCATGTACAAAGACAGGGTCCGTACCGAACACGGAAAGAGACTGTCCCACAACTTTCGGGATCAGGGACAACACCAATATGGGCAGGACGCTATGCAAGGCTTCTTGCATAGCGGGCCCAAACCACGCCGTGGGTACCACCCCCAAAACCTCTGGTTGTGGACGTGGAACGCCCCCAGGAGCCGAAACGGACACACCACGATTTGAATTCGAGCCGCCTGCCCGCGTCAGACCCAGCCAAGTCCTTCTGGGAAGGGCCCAAACCATGCCAGGGGGTGCCATCCCCAAAACCTCCGGTTGTGGATGTGGAGCACCCCAGGGGCCGAAACGGACGCTTCACGATTTGACTTCGAGCCGCCTGACCCCTCGTCGGACCCAGCCAAGTCCTTCTGAGAAAGGAACTTGACTAACATTTCGACCAGCCACACTGAGCATGTTACACCTATTATTGACATTACACCGTGAACAACGGTAACAGACATGATCTTTGTAAATGAATTTCACAAATGTGTGGCACTCCGGGCATGATGGCGAGGTAGGCTTGGCCTATAAAATAAGCACAAAACCTAAAATAAACAAGCGGAACGAAACAGGAATGGAAGGCAGACAAATAATTTTCAAATATATTGACCATAAATTAATTGTTAACCCTCCAGCACCCCACCCCGCAACGCTACAACAACGATCGCATTTTCTGACGACAAGAACAATAGCGGACATTAATACACCCATATACTGATCCTAACGGATGTAGAAAACAGCAAAATGATTTCCAAGCAAACTGCTGTAACCCACGGTAAAACCGCAGAACACATCTTAAATCCGAGAAACAACACAGGTGTGACGTCACCCGCTCGGATAATACAGAGAACGACGTCAGCCAATTTTCGTGTTACACCGTATAGCCAACATACAATTTCATATTACTGCCGATCGCCGTTGGTATTAAAAGGAGGCGATCTATCTGGCATATTTCGTTGTCATCACATGTCCCAGATTTGGGGTCAGAAATGGGACATGTGACACAGATGAAATTTTAGAGACCTAAGTCTCCATACAGCTAAAGAATAACATGAAAGAATACGACCTGAGATTCAGAAGCTCCTTCCATGGTAAATCGACTATTCCGTGAAGCGAAAACACTAAGAAACGCTAAGATATTTCCAAATGCAAAAAGCATGTATAGCTCTTGTTGCTATGCAAACAAGAATGAGCCTCACTGGCAGACGGGTACCCGCTTGTTGGGAACCAGGTACCCGGTTCCAGGAGCCGGTAAAGCTATCTAAATATAGATTCCTAGAGCAGCTAGCTAGCTAGCTTGTATTATCAAAGAGTAATATAATAGTAAGTATTGATCGAAAGAGAAATGTATCAATTTTTAGCTACTAAAGCCTGAATATCTTTCTTCGAAGGGATGATAAAGCATAAAATTCCATACATGGTTTATGAATAGCCTATTAGATCATCTGTTTGGATATCAGATGATGATAGTTATCCCACAGGCCTTTGAATTTTCGTCCATCCATCCCATATATATATATATATATATATATATATATATATATATATATATATATATATATATATATATATATATATATATATATATATATATATATATATATATATATATATATATATATATATATATATATATATATATATATATATAGTAGGGGGATATGTGGTAGTGGGATTGATGGACGAAAATTCAAAGGCCTGTCGCTTTCGTTTAAATGGTGCTACTTCAGCTTTAACATACCCTTTTGAAATATTATGGATACACATATCGGGCGTATCTAAATATAGGTTTTTTCGTGACATTATTACGTCATTATTTTTAGAACGGGGGAAGCCTGGCCGTCAAGCGGCCACTGACGTGAAAAAGTAAACACTGATCTTGCTGGCTGTAAATCTTATCTTACACCGCATTAATCCAATAAATAATAATTGTTTGGCGAAATATATTCAATTTCCACTTTATTTGAGGGCAATGATTTATTTCCTGCTTTCATACCATGTTGGAACCAGTATTCGTGCATCAAATGGCTTGCTCATTCTGTCATTGTGTGTGCGAATGGCAACATTTGTGCTGTTCATGCTCAAATAAGTGTTGTTTTAATGATGGTATGAATGGCGATAAATTATACCTCTAGACGATTGAGAGCCAATAACTGTACATGTTTGGTTGGGGTGTGGGCATGGGGGGGGGGGGGCACTGATAGCAGATGGGTGTTAGTCTAAGTTTACTCATGTGAAAATATTCAGCAGTGTTGTCATTTGTTTAAGTCAGTTTAATTATCACTAGCTCACAGGAGATATAGTATGATAACCAGCTGGGTGTGTCGAATTTTGACATGCAGGAGCCGATTTAGAGGTGCAGATGAGATGGGTTGGGGTTGGGGGTGAGTGGGTTGGAAAGGACTTTATCCCGCATTTCTGGTGGTAGACAATTGGCCAGCTAAGGCAGCACCACTGAGAGGAAGTCACGGTTACTATATGCATAAAAGTAAATAAGCTTAACTAACTTTGAATACATGTTGATCATGTTTAATTGTGTATTTAGTTAACCATTTCACCGACAAATGAAAAAGTATATTCTTTACGATATAAAACTTATTCTGTTGAATATTCTGAAATAATTAATTGATCTGGAAGCCATTGCCAGCAACAACTGCCAGTCGAATTAATTTCAAAATATTCAATAGTTTTCCTGTATTGTAGCATTGAAAATGAGACATGGGGAATTCAGCAGTGAAAGTGGTAATGAATAGTTACATATCCTTGAGGGTTAAAAGTATATGGATGTCTAGGATTCATTACCTACATGTACCTGCAACAATGGATACAATTTACCTGCTTCCAAAAATATTGCAATGCTTATATTTCTACATAAAAAGACTGGACTGATTGTAAAATTTATTGAATTTTCATAGTTTTACTATTTTCCCAGCTTTATTTTGCTATGCTTAGCAAAAACATAGTAAAAGAAACCCTAACCTTCACCATGAAAGATAATTCTCTACATTTACCACCTCAATTGCTAGGGGCATGTGATTGGGTTATTATTTTATTGGGCCTCAAGACATGATACCAACTGCCATTGCATAAATTGTGTGTATGTAGTTAAAATCACTGAGAACGACCCATGTAGAGATTATAACCAAATTTGGCCAGAACTTTTCCCTTGGGGTCCCTATGAAGTATGTTGACGTTGGGGTCAATGACCAATTATACCATTTAGTGACAAGGTTACCCCTTAGGAGACAAAATTACCAGTTTTACTTTATGGCTTAAATGAACACCCCCTCAGTGTGAGAAGGTCGATGGTACATATTAGAAGATATCACATGTCACCCTATGAAATCTCTTTCACCTCCTATTTAGGGGTAGGTTATCCCAAAATCGCATCAAAGTTACCAGTTTTCTTTCGTTTGCAGAAATGAATTCCCCTTAAGTATATATGTCGACTGAGCATATTAATTGATACCATATGGCCCATCTTTGTGGCAATGTACCCTATTTTGATCAAAATTACCCTTTTTAATTTTTGGCTGAAATGAATTCCTCTTCA
Source organism: Chaetoderma sp. LZ-2023a (assembly GCA_034401795.1). Lineage (NCBI taxonomy): Eukaryota > Metazoa > Mollusca > Caudofoveata > Chaetodermatida > Chaetodermatidae > Chaetoderma > Chaetoderma sp. LZ-2023a. The sequence continues at coordinate 37,512,274 of CM067374.1, read as the reverse complement.
TTAAAGTAGTTCAATAGACATATTGGACGATATCATGTGTCATCATTTAATATTTCCATCACCAGTGCGTTGAAGGGCCACGTTGAAAGCCACCGTTGGGCCTCACTTTTCGTTTGTGACATAAAAGTTAAAAAATACCAGTATTTGTTTTTGCCAGAAATAAACTCAGGATGAAAAATGCTGAAATCTTTTTAAATTCTAAATGGCAGCCAGGTAGCACACTTTGGTAAAAATACAATTTTTCGTTTATGCAGAGAACTTAGGATGACAAAATGGCCGCCAAAATTTTGTTTGCTCCGATTGACTTCAAATTTGGGGATCTTATATATCCAATAGACACTTGATATCCTATCAATTTTAAAGAAGCTCAAATCAACAGTTTTCACGACATCAACTTTTCCGTGCCACATATCCCCACAGTAAACCTACGGGATCAATATTTGAACAACGTTTTCTCCTAGAGTTTTCTTCCGATTCTCTTCAAACCGTATCAAATTCTAGAACATTAAGAGATCTAAATAATTTCCGATGAAAATTGTAATAGCTCCCTTGGGGTCAAGGTCATTCATGGGTAAATTGGCATAAGTTACCTGCCATTCATCATGCAATTTCAAAGAACACGTTAGAAGACAGCTAAGCTGAGCGATAGGAAAAATCGTACATATGTATTCCTAACAGCCTGTTCTCACATGCTCTAGGGAGATGCTACAAACGGCAGCTATATATATATATATGGGCTTGTCCACACTAAAGTGACCAAAAGTGTGACATGAAAGTCAGATTTTAGAAATGGGTATGAATAAGGTTAAACATGTTTTCTGTTAAGGAAAATGACTTTATCTACTGAAAAAAATCAAAAGAAGATAGTAATTTGTGGATTAAGCGTAAAAATCAACAGAATATCAGATGCTGTCAGAAAGTTACGGTTGTGATTTTGACAATGAAAAATGAGAGACTATCTTTTGAAAAGCGACCAAAGTAACCCTTTATGCTACAAAACAAAAGTTACATACCATGGAATAAGATTAAGGCATTAAATTTAACTTTTGAGTAATTTTGCAAAGCTTTGCAGGACAAATTGAGGGGGGTTACGGTTGTGATGTTCATATTTTTGACAAACTTCTATTCTTTTATTCAATTATCAATCTTGCACACAAGAAAAGTCTCTTCGAGAAAACTGAATAGCTTCTTATTATGCAGGGAATCGATTGCAAACACAACAAGAAGGAATTAATACAGGAATTGATAATTTTTGTTACGGTTGCGATGTTGACATTTGACGAAAGAAGGTCGTTACGGTTGCGATGTTTGACACTGATAGAACGATTTCGTTAACAGGATAAGAATATAGAGTAAAGTTGGCGCATATATCAATCAGTAAATCATTCTTTTGAAAGAACTAACAACAGAAGCCATGCTAATATAAATAAATGGCAAGCAACATGATCAAAATTATAAAAAACAGTATGGAAGAATGTTCCCGTTGCGACTTCAGTATGTTATCAGCTTGCTTTGCTTGAATTTTAATACTGTTCTTTACTGCCTTTTGTTCAAATTTGCAATTGTTTTTAACATTGCTGTTTTGTACTAACATATTATACGTGATTATGTGGTTTGGGATTCATACAAAGAGTAAGTTATTCTACAAGCTGAAACAATTGGCAGAATGGTTTTCCAAGGAAGCATCCCTTCCACTAGGGTTGCACAATATCGCCATTGACTGTCACAATATATCATGCATGAAGTTGTACATGTACAGCAATGGCTTCCAGTCAAATTATATTCCTAACAGCACCTTTCATGTAAAGATGATGGTAAAGGAAATTCATCACTGAAGGGGTTAAGCTGAATGAAGCAACACATTTTGTTTGTCATTCTAAATACAGCTCTTTGATTTTAGAAATAGCTTGCTGCCAAAGTTTTTTACGATATAAAGAAGAGGACATTTTTTTTTTTTTTAACCCATTATATGTACAATGAACTTTCAAACCATATCTTGAACTGTTAAAAACCGTTCCTGTTGGTCCAAGTTCAGGTGGTCTGTTAACGTGCTGATGAGTCCAAAACAGACTGCATGGGCCCAATAACAATATGGATGAAACTATAACAACCTTATAAAACCTGTGCAGATTTGAATAATGCAAACTTTAACTAGTATCCTCGTTTCATATAGCTTTGAGGGCGATAAACACAATAAATTCTGAGAAATAAAGAAATATATCGTCCGACGGTATGGCCGTTATTCATGACACAATTCTGAGTTGTGGTCATGATTTTTGATTGAGAAAACTGCACGTCAAGCGTCACGACCACCAAGGTCAAGGTTACATTTGCGACGGTAGTTGAAGTCTCGAACTCGGTGACCTATGCTCAAGAGTTAAATATGGACATAAAATCGTGAGGTTATCGATTTCTACTGTGGATCTAAAAAATATATAGGAACTATTCATTAAAGGAAGCATAGTTTGCGTGGTCGTGACGATTGTTTTGGTCGTCACATGGAGTAAAAAATGTTGACAGAACATTTCTTACCTTAGCTTTGGCGCCATTGTTTTCTCATCACCGTAAAAACAAAAGGCTCGGCGTGTCACATGACCAGTTTTACACCATCATGTGATGCTTGCTTCTTATTTCCTGGAGCCGTGCTATAAATTTATGGATTTCTTGTCCGCTGTTACGGTTGTGATTTATTGACAGAAAGTTGACAAAACATTTACCTTAGCTTTGGCGCCATTGTTTTCTCATCACCGTAAAAACAAAAGGCTCGGCGTGTCACATGACCGGTTTTACACCATCACGTGATGCTTGCTTCTTATTTCCTGGAGCCGTGCTATAAATTTATGGATTTCTTGTCCGCTGTTACGGTTGTGATTTATCGACAGAAAGTTGACGGAACATTTCTTACCTTAGCTTTGGCGCCATTGTTTTCTCATCACCGTAAAAACAAAAGGCTCGGCGTGTCACATGACCGGTTTTACACCATCACGTGATGCTTGCTTCTTATTTCCTGGAGCTGTGCTATAAATTTATGGATTTCTTGTCCGCTGTTACGGTTGTGATTTATTGACAGAAAGTTGACCACTTAATTTTTTATCATAATTTAAACATAATCTAGCAATAATCAAATCTATCCAAGTGGCAGTGAATGAACAAAAGATATAAGAGATAGTATTTGGATAGAAAAGTACAGCCATACAGGTAAGGAATAGCAACTAAGCTAAAGTGAGATTTATACTAATTTTTGACGGAATGCAGCACGACCATAACACACAACTTTGAAGTGAAATAAAAAGTTTTTCTCCTGTAAATCATGACAAAAATGAGCATATTCATAGAAAGCAATGTCTTTTTCTTTAAAATGTTTAGGCTGAAATCCAAAATAACTCATTTAAAATGCTTCTTTAGCACTCTGAAAATTGACTCATTCTCATGTCACACTTACCCGCTCTAATTTCACTCATATTTGTGGCTGTTAGTTGAATGAAAATAATTTTATTCTGCACTCATTTAACTTTTTTTATCTGTAATTATCTCTCTGAGATACCTTCAACTTGGAAATGATAAGAACAGGAAAATTAATTGGGTCTTTATCATCGAAATTAACAATTCAAATGTAGACCCGAAATCGTTCATCAAATACAGTTTAGTGTGGACAAGCCCATATATATATACACGCCAGTCTTATCGCACTGCCGTGACGTACAAGTAGGTCTACGCTCATGCTACATTAATTTCAACGCGATCTCGAGGACCAACGTTAACTAACGTCTATCGTTTGACAGAAGTTCGTGTGAAATTGTATAGCTTAACGTATATATGAACTGTACTATATTGATATAGCCAGTAGATTATAAACAGATGCCGGAGTTATTTGCCTATTAGCCACGACTACAGGTTTAGGCCTATACCACTGCTGAGAAGACTAATCACACGGGTAAGCGCAGACCTGAGCATAAACGTGATATAACGTTATGCTGATGCATTATATAATTGTTACATAACACATGTCATAATTGTATGTCGACTATTTAGTATTTATCGTAATATCAGTAGCTATAGTAAAATGACAAGCGAAATAATATTTTCCCTGAAAACGCTGGCTACTGGGCGGGTTCAGGACCAATACCTGGCCATTACAGGCTTACAGCCCGTTATTAGCCTACTACCGACTCACTAACCTGCTTTATCAGTGTCTCCACTACACGGCTGTCTCTATATTAACTGTGCTCGTCATCTAGCACTCGCTCCCCGAGCGCCCTCCCATCACTATCTATCTATCTATCTATCTCCGCCTGCCCGCCAGCCCGCCCGCCCGCCCGTCCACCCGCCTACCCACCTGCCCGCCCGCCCCACCTGGCCAAAATCTCGTCCGCCCATCTGCCCGCCTGACCACTCGCCCGCCTGATTGATTGACCGACCGACCGACCAACCAACTTAACCGATCGACCAACCGACTGACCATGCACTCATCCATCCATCCATCCATGCGTCCATCCATTCAGCCATCCACCCACCCACCCACCCATCCATCCATCTATCCATTCACCCAGCCACCCACCGATCTCGCCTTCTTCCATTTGTCCGCTCGTTCACACACCAAAGCTCTCTGGTTCTATCTCTCCAAATGGTCATTTGTAAGTGTTAGTCATTCACATAGGGACGACAATAGAAAGGGTTCGTGAATATAGTTAGCTGGTTATTATCGAAATTATCGAAATAATCACGATCCTAAGTGGGGCGAATATAAACCATAACACAGGCCTACATACCCTCTTTATATAACCTACTACAAAACTCGTATCTAGGTCGTATTCAAACACGTTCTGAATCAAGCTATTCTGTCCAGAATTAGGCAGTGTATAGCCTTCAACTAATGGCTGATAACGCAGGTTACTGGGACCGTACAAGTCCAGTATCGACCCAGTAAGCTGCGTTATATGGGATATCGAGACGCTTTGACAGCTAAATGTCTTGTTATATTCACCTTTTGGCAACCTGCTGCAAGGGAGACACAATTTGGTCACAGGAAAACAATATCAGAACTTAGTACTAATGGAAATGTATTTTAAACATTATTAATCTGCGATGTCAATCGCAGATTACTTTCTTACTTTCTTCCTTCCTTCCTTTCTTTCTTTCTTTCTTTCTTTCTTTCTTTCTTTCTTTCTTTCTTTCTTTCTTTCTTTGTTCTTCGTCCAAAACTTTGGACTGTATCTCTTCCTACAGTTTTCATCCGATCAAATTCTGCTACTTAGGCTGGAATCTTGTGCTATTGTTTTTATTTTGGATCTGCCCAAAGTTTCCGAGCTACCCAAGTGGGTAACTTTGAGTGGGCAAAAAGTCCCATAGGAAATGTAGGGGGGATTTTCAAAATTGATATTTGAAGTGCTGCTACAGCTAGAGTTTTAAACGGATCACAACCATATTTGCTGAGGATGTTACCACTGGCTATTTGTTTTTGAAAAAATATCGTTTTTCAAAATGGCCTCCGGACCTTTGACCCCACAATGCATGGAAAAAGTCTCATAGGAGATGTATGGGGATTTCAAATGAATGTTTGAAGTGCTACTACACATAGAGTATTGCTCGTATCACTCCCATACTCGTGTAAGATATTGCTACTGATGATTTTCGAAAATAGCCAACATGAAAAAAGTTATCGTTTTTTTGCAGAAATGAACTCAGGATGAAAAATCTTTCGTGAAATTTTTTTGCTGTAGAATGACGACCACAAAAGGTGCGCCTTTTGTGGTCAAAATGACCACGCTTTTTTTTACGAAAATGAACTCGCGATGAAAAAAAATGATTTTTCAAATTTTTTTTTCAATATGCCCGCCAAAATGAGTTTTGCTCCGATCGACTTGAAATTTGGTGAACTTCTAGCTCTAATATTGACATGATTTGGTATCACATTTAAAGTTGATCCGACAAACAGTCTTCGAGAAAAAAATCAGCTTTTGGGTGCCACGTATCCCCATAGTAAACCAATGGGGAGCAATACTGGAACAGTGTTATCTGCTATAGTTTTCCCAATTCTCTTCAAACCTGGCCAGATTCTAGAACATCTAAAAATTTCCAATGACAGTTTTAATCCCCCATGGGGTCAAGGTCATTCACAGGTAAAGCTGTCCAGTTTTCATATTTGGCATAAGTTACCTGCCTTTCATCACGCAACTTCAAAGATCATGTTAGAGGACACACGTTATTTTACCCTTAGGGTCAAGGTGACCTTTTAGTTTAAACCTATGGGCATTTCCAGCATAGATCCTTGAGCTGTGACTACACAGAGTTTGTATTAGATCACCGTCAGACGTATTCAATGGTCTCAGAACAGGCCCTATACTATTTCTTCATAGCCAGACATCGCGGATTTACAGTTACTTCATTAAATATTCTCTAGTTGTTATTAATGTGCGATGCAATCGCAGATTGTTATTTTTACTCGGGATCTTTCTTATTAATCTGCGATGCAATCGCAGATTGTTATTTTTACTCAGGATCTTTCTTATTATTATTATTATTATTATTATTATTATTATTATTATTATTATTATTATTATTATTATTATTATTATTATTATTATTAATCTGCGATGCAATCGCAGATTGTTATTTTTACTCAGGATCTTTCTTATTATACATATTATTATTATTATTATTATTATTAAACTTATTCTGCCTAAAAAGTTTAGACCGCATCTCCTCCTAGAGTTTTCATCCGATCAACTCCAAACTTGGTCAACCTCAAGGGCCCATGCCACAATCGATGGCTATTACTTTTATTTTGGCTCCGCCCACTAGCTTTTGAGTTATCTGCCCTTGAGTGGGCAAAAACTCCCATAGGAAATGTATGGGGATGTTCAAAATTGATCTTTGAAGTGGTACTACAGCCAGAGTTTTGAACGGATCACTACCATACTTGCTGAGGATGTTACAACTGGCCATTTGTTTTTGAAAAATTATTTTTTTTCAAAATGGCCGCCAGACCTTTGACCCCACAATGCATGGCAAAAACTCCGATAGGAAATGTATGGGGATTTCAAATGAATGTTTGAAGTGCTACTACACCTAGAGTTTTGATCGGAGCACTCCCATACTTGGGTAGGATGTTGCCACTGATGATTATTTTTGAAAAAAATATTTTTTTCAAAATGGCCGCCATGAAAAAATTTTGCCCAAAAATACCAGTTTTCGTTTTTTGCAGAAATGAGCTCAGGATGACAATTAAAATTAAAAATTTTGAAATTTTTTTTTTTTGAAAATCTTTTTTTTTTAAAAATGACGGCCAGGCGAACTTTTTGGGGTCAATATTAGCCAACATTTTTTTTTGCAGAAATGAACTCGTGGTTGAAAAAAAAAATCTTTTTCAAATTTTTTTTTTCAAAATGGCCGCCAAAATGACTTTTGCTCCGATCGACTTGAAATTTGGTAAACTTCTATCTCTCATATTGACTTGATTTGGTATCAAATTTAAAGTTGATCCGACCAACAGTTTTCGAGAAAATCAGCTTTTCGTTGCCGGATATCCCCATAGTAAAGCTATGGGAGCAATATTGGAACAGCGTTATCTCTTATAGTTTTCTTCCGATTCTCTTCAAACCTGGCCAGATTCTAGAACATTAAGAGATCTAAAAAATTTCCATTGAAAATTTTAACATCTCCCTTGGGGTCAAGGTCATTCACCAGTAAAGTTTTCCAGTTTTCATGCTTGGCATACGTTACCTCCCTTGCATCATGAAACTTCAAAGATCATGTACGAAGAAACACCTTATTTCATCTCTTTATTAGAAGAGGACTTATACTATTTGTTCATGGCCAGACATCGCAGATTTACAGTTACTTCAGTAAATGTTCTCTAGTTATTATTATTATTATACTTATTCTGCCTAAAAAGTTTAGACCGCATCTCCTCCTAGAGTTTTCATCCGATCAACTCCAAACTTGGTCAACCTCAGGGGCCCATGCCACAATCGATGGCTATTACTTTTATTTTGGCTCCGCCCACTAGCTTTTGAGTTATCTGCCCTTGAGTGGGCAAAAACTCCCATAGGAAATGTATGGGGATGTTCAAAATTGATCTTTGAAGTGGTACTACAGCCAGAGTTTTGAACTGATCACTACCATACTTGCTGAGGATGTTACAACTGGCCATTTGTTTTTGAAAAATAATTTTTTTTCAAAATGGCCGCCAGACCTTTGACCCCACAATGCATGGCAAAAACTCCCATAGGAAATGTATGGGGATTTCAAATGAATGTTTGAAGTGCTACTACACCTAGAGTTTTGATCGGAGCACTCCCATACTTGGGTAGGATGTTGCCACTGATGATTATTTTTGAAAAAAATATTTTTTTCAAAATGGCCGGCATGAAAAAATTTTGGGCAAAAATACCAGTTTTCGTTTTTTGCAGAAATGAGCTCAGGATGACAATTAAAATAAAAAATTTTGAAAAAATATTTTGAAAAAATTTTTTCGAAAATAATTTTTTTGGAAAAATGATGGCCAGGCGAACTTTTTGGGGTCAAAATTACCAAAAATTTTTTTTGGCAGAAATGAAGTCGCGGTTGATTCTCTTCAAACCTGGCCAGATTCTAGAACATTAAGAGATCTAAAAAGTTTCCAATAAAAATGTTAATATCGCCATTGGGGTCAAGGTCATTCATGAGTAAAGCTTGCCAGTTTTCATGTTTGGCATAAGTTACCTGCACTACATCATCTCCAACAGGTAAAGGGAGGTAATTCATGACAAAAAAATTTATGAGCTTTCTGCATGAATTGCCTCCCCTTTACCGTTAATTCATTAATCTATCCTTTATTTGAGATTTAATGGCATTTTCCTTGATTTTGGTAAAAATTTTACTTCAGCAAATCAGGACACATTATTTTATACTTTAGGGTCTAGGCTATCGGTTTTCAAGAAATCAGCTTTTCCATACCCTGTGTAAAAGTATGGGAATTTCAACTATGGATCTTGGAACTGTGACAACGCAAACTTTTTATCAGATCAGCATCAGACATGTTCAATGTCCAATACTCCTTAATACCCAGTCATCGCAGATTTACAGTTACTTCAGTAAATGTTCTCTAGTTATTATTATTATTATTATTATTATTATTATTATTATTATTATTATTATTATTATTATTATTAGTTCACTGAAGAACGAGCCATGGCGGATATAACACGCGCCTTACCAGGAGAGCGCAGCGCGCTTGTCTTTTTTGTTAATGGCAAAAAGGTACTTTCAAGCTAGAACACAATTCACATTTCCTGAGTACCCATCCATCATATGACGTCATAATGAACTGCTAGGTGTGTACAATGACATCATAATGAATGACGTCATGAATGACGTCGATAAGTACGTCACGAACGCATATTTGATGACGGTCTATGCGTTGTTGCACAAATTGTTTGCTTTTACTGTTTAATAAATATTCTGTTGAATATTTTGAAACTAATTTGACTGGGCGCTGTTGCTGCCTATGGCAACAGCACCCAATCTAATTAGTTACAAAATATTCAACAGCTTCCCTGTACAGTTTCCAGGAAATTGATAGCTAGGGCATTCGGGGATCGATCAATCCAAACACGGCGACGTGTGGGTGGAGCGTGGCTAGTGATGGGCGAGGCATAGCTAAAAATGGAAAGGTCCATTGCTGAAGTGAAGTGTAAAGACGCGTGCTCTGTAGCAAAGCGATCCCTAGTAATGGAACTGGTGGGGGTGGTGGGGGGGTTGATATATGAAGTGCATGTACGTGCGTACCTGCGTGCATAGATGGGTGGGTTGTGCGTGCGTGCGCACGTGCTGGACTAGGTGCAGGTGGGTGTGACTTTAGGGGCGTGGGGCTGGGTGACTGGGTAGCATTTGATGTGTGTCTGAATGGGCAATATAAGGTAATCGAGCGGGTTTCTCTTGACGAATTTTCTTAAAGTATGTATTGGAAATCTCTTGCAGATAAGTTCTATTGTCGCATACTCAGACAGTCGTTAGACCGGGCTTTCTCTGGCCTTAGGGTATCTTATGCAATAGGAGAACAGTTTTATAGACCGCCATTAGGTGTGTAACTTTTGAACACTCTTTTGGTAGCTGGTCTGGGGCTGTTCCACGCACCACCTATATGGTTGCGGTTTTGTTTTCTAGTGCTTTTGCACTAGATTCATAAAATACCTCTGATTTACTAAAAAATAAATAAAATCTTTCCAGTTTATCCATCTATCATATGACATCATAGCCAACTACGTGACGTGTAGGAGGCCGTCATAATCAATTACGGCATGAATGGCGTAGATAAGTACGTCACGAACGCATAATGGATCTATCCAGTTTTAGCCGGCGCCCATCTCTATCTAAGCTCCACCCACACCACGCTCGTGTTGGGATCGATCGATCTCAGAACTCACTGCCTATTACTTTCCAGAAAACTATACAGGTAAGCTACCAAATATTTTGAAACTAATTTGACTGGGCGCTGTTGCTGCCAATTGTAGCAATAGCGTTGATGCCATAGGCAGCAAGAGCGTCCAGTCAAATTGGTTTCAAAATATTCAACATAATGTTTATTAAATGGTAGACGTACAATTCGTACAACGTGTCTGACTATTAAGAGTTAAAGACGGTCCAAATAGAATCATTTATGACGTAATGATTATGACGTCATCTTGCCCACCGCTTAGATGATTATGACGTCATATGACGTCAGATGATAGATAGATACTGTGGAAAGGTGAATTGAAGACGGACTAAGCGTTGTTGTACGAATTGTATGTCTTCACTATTTAATAAACTTGCTGTTGAATATTTTGAAACTAATTTGACTTGGCGCTGTTGCTGCCATATTTAATTAAAAAAATAATCAACGGCTTACCTGTATGTAGATCGATAGTCTGGTAGGTCAGGGATCGATCGATCCCAATACGCCCGAAGCGTGTGTGGAGCTTAGCTACAAATGGGCGGGACATAGCTAAAACTGGAAGGGTCCGTCGGGCGTGTGAATAGCATTGCATATCTGCTTAGGTTTGCACCACACCCTGTTAGTTAGGATCAGAATGCATTTTGAAAAATAGATTTACAGTAAAATAGGAGTATCCATACTCTCTAGAATGATTTGGCCGATTCTAAATCTGCATTCTAATTCTGTAAACGCTCCATATTGATGCGGATATTGTGCTGTGGTAAAAGCATAGTGTCCAGATGTTGATTTTCCGAAGGCTATGTACTGTTGGGCTATCTAAACGGCAGATGTTGGCTTGCATCTCTCCTCGTAATAGAAATATGACGTTATAGCACTCGCGGAAAATGCGCGCTTATTATTGAGTATCTCAAAAGCGGTTCGAGCCTCGAAGAGCCCCGGAGGGTGTGAGACATCTGTCAAGTGCCAAAACATTCAGTTAAAACTATATGAAATGAAATGAAATGATTTATTTACATCCCAGACCACGTTCCATGATAAATGGGGTATATATAAGTAGTTATGGGTGCGGCTGAGCGTTATTGTTCTTTTCGTTGGAATGTCGTTTTAACCAATCAAAACGGTCCATTATAGTCGCTATTGTTTGGAGAACAATGACGACTATAATGCCACGTTTTCTAGATAACAATGGCGACTATATTCACACGTTTTTGAGAATCTGCAACACTCTGGAATGTTCTATTATTTTGAATGAGTTAACCCTTAAAACTTTAAAAGTTGTGTATTTTACGTTTAAATGTGGTGGCGGCGCTCCCCCCTCCGTGGTCATCTACCGTTGTAAAAATATTAAGAGAGTAATGTAAAAAAATAGAGTTTAAGAGGTGGTCTGATTATGGAGGTCGTAGTAGGAGGAGGGAGTATGAGGCTGAGGAGGGGTGAGGAATTACGGACCGATATTGATATTTGAAAATAATTTGACTGTTTCGTCGGTAACGTTATTAGTAAACTATTTTTGTTGTATATTTTGAAAACGTTTTGACTTTTAACCGTCATTACGCGCAAATTGTTTTTAAATACTTAATATTGCATTTGCAATAACGTCAGTCGTTTTAGATTTTGGGAACAGTGTCGAAGTGCGCGATATCGGTGTTATTTTGAATTAGTTAACCCTTAAAAGTTGTGTATTTTACGTTTAAACGTAGTGGCGGTGCGCCCCCCCCCCCCCCCCCTCCGCAGTTATCTACCATTGTAAAAATAATAAGAGAGTAATGTAAAATAATAGAGTTTAAGAGGTGGTCCGATAATGGAGGTCGTATGAGGAGGAGGCTGTAAGAGGAATTACGGTGTTGATGTTTGAAAATAATTTGACTGTTTCGTCGCTAACGTTATTAGTAAACTGTAGAATATTTAGTGACTGTCCGTAAGCTGTTAGTAAGCATCAGCTACCAGACAGATTAGTAACAAAATATTAAAAATAATGTATTAATGGTATGTACGGTTGGAATGGTAACCAAGACTTGGTGGTGGCGGATCGTATCCTGGGTTAAAAAGAAGTTAACCCTAATACCGATGAATATATAGTTCATTTTCTATCGATACCATACAGGTAAACCGTTGAATATTTTGAAATTAATTTGACGTCGCTAACGTTATTAGTAAAACTATTTTTTTGTCGAATATTTTGATTGACTTTTAACCGTCATTACGCGTAAATTGTTTTTAAAAATACTTTGCAATAACGTCAATCGTTTTAGATACGACGGTTAAAATGTGGTAATTATATCTCTGAGGGTTCCGTTTATAGAATTGTATGTAGAGCGTACTTATGCTAAAAAGATTATTTGTTGCGTCTTGAATAGCCGTGAGATCGGTCCTTAATCGAGTTACAAACATGGCACGTGTTAATAACGAAAGAATGTTAAAGCACCAAGATCAATCTTGAATCGAGATACAAACATGTCATGTGTTAAGGAATACTATAAGAATATACCACCTGTCTCGTTCTAAGCACGGGATATTACAATGTCCTCGCCGAGAGTTTGTAAAAATCGATAATAACGCCCGCTCACCGGCTATTGCTGTTTACCGACGCTTAAAGATACGACAATTAAGAGCAACATTTTGAGCGTAGTAGCATAATCATAGATGACCGTTTACTACAAATATAAATATATCCTTTTGGCTACAGAGCAGTGATACGTTATAACCATGTTTTTTACTATATAATTCAGTCCTGCCCTAAGCGACCACCTCGTGTTGTGCCATTACATGGACGCTAGAGACTTTCTTAACCCTTTTAACCCTCGAATTTCTTCAAGAAAATGTCAATTTTCTTCATATTCATATTTGTGGTACAAGAGAAGACTATTTTTGAAAATTTATTATCGGAATGACTGGCACTGCAGGCTATCCATTTGTCTAGTCATTGCGCCGGCAAACACCCCCACCAACCACCATTATCATCGCCAACACCCACCACCACCACCACCACCACCACCACCACCACCACCATCACCACCTCCACCACTACGACCTACACCCAACACCATGCATTAATCCTACCACCACCACCACCCATGCACCCGCCAACCCATAGCGAATTTCTTCATATTCATACTTGCATCCTTAGAGAAGACTATTTTTGAAAATTTATCATCAGAATGACTGGCACTGCAGGCTATCCATTTGTCTAGTCATTGCGCTGGCAAACACCCCCCACCAACCACCATCATCATCACCAACACCCACCCACCACCACCACCACTACGACCTACACCCAACACCATGCATTAACCCCACCACCACCCATGCACCCGCCAACCCATAGAGAATTTCTTCATATTCATACTTGCATCCTTAGAGAAGACTATTTTTGAAAATTAATCACCGGAATGACTGACTCTGACAGCTATCCATTTATCTAGACATTGTGGTCGGAATGTGTGAGAGCTCTGTGTTTGAAAAAATGGCATATAGGCGGGGGAGGGTCATGAGGATTTAATAAACGTCTCGCTCGTATGCACACGTGCTAATACGCGATACTGCTAGTTATACGTTGTGCGTAGGTGCGTGCGTGCAACACTATGACCTACACCCAACACCAGGCATTAACCCCACCACCAACACCCACCCACCCGACAACCCATAGCGAATTTCTTAATATTCATACTTGCAGCCCTAGAGAAGACCATCTTTGAAAATGTATCATCGGAATGACTGACTCTGACAGCTATCCATTTGTCTAGACATTGTGGTCGTAATGTGTGAGAGCGCTGTGTCTGAAAAATGGTATGTAGGTTGGAAAGGGTATGTCATGAGGGTTTAATATAGGTCACGCTCATATGAACACATACTAATACGCGATACTGCTAGTTATACGTTGTACCCTTGTGCGTGTGTGCGTGCCGCGGTGTGTGCCCTTGTGCGCATGCGTGCGCCAGAAGACTTTTAGAAATTTTTTCATCAGAATCACTAGCTCTGCTGGATAAAATGTATACGTACATGTGCGAACGCATGCGGTCCGCATGTTGTGAATTTGCGGGCGTATGTTGCGGATTGCGGTCACATGATGCAGATTTGCGGGCGTATGTTGCGGATGGCACCAAGTGTATGTACATGCCTGAACACGCATACACGCCAAAATGCATGCATACATGTGCGGCCGCATGCGGGCCGCATTTGCGGAATTGCGGGCGTATGTTGCAGATTGCGGGTGCATGATGCGGATTGCGGGCATATGTTGCGGATTGCGGGTGTATGATGCGAATTTGCAGGTGTATATTGTGGATTTGCGGGTGCATGATGCGGATTTGCGGGTGTGTGTTGCGGATGGCACCAAGTGTATGTACATGCCTGAACACGCATACATGCCAAAATGCATGCATACATGTGCGGCTGCATGCGGGCCGCATTTGCGGAATTGCGGGCGTATGTTGCAGATTGCGGGTGCATGATGCGGATTGCGGGCATATGTTGCGGATTGCGGGCGTATGATGCGGATTTGCGGGTGTATGTTGCGGATTTGCGGGCGCATGATGCGGATTTGCGGGTGTGTGTTGCGGATGGTACCAAGTGTATGTACATGCCTGAACATGCATACACGCCAAAATGCATGCATACATGTGCGGCCGCATGAGGGATGCATTTGCGGATTTGCGGGCGTATGTTGCGGATTGCGGGCGCATGATGCGGATTGCGGGCGTATGTTGCGGATTGCGTGCGTATGATGCGGATTTGCGGCCGCAGTACATATAATCCTATAAATAGTGCAAATTCAATCCCTTTTCTAATTCCAGTTTAAACATCGCAAAGTGGTTGGACGTGTAACTGCAGAGTAGTAAGGCAGTCAGATTTCTTTGAAGAACCTTGTAACTTGAATACTTGCTAGATTTATCCTATAATCAATATGCCGAGACATAAATGTTTTGAATGTGGCTCAACTTTTAATAGGTCAAATGACCTGAAGCGGCATAAGATCCGATTCCATAACGATGAAGATAGCGAAAATCTAGACAGTGAAGATGAAGAAATGACAGAGATGAAGATTGAAGATGATGCGTCAGCGGAGTCGGAGAGTGAAGCCAGTAATGACTCAGCGGAGACTGAGAGTGAAGATGAAGGTGAAGATGAAAAAGAAGACATAGGCAATGAGGAACTATTTACCATATTCCAAAATATTAAGCAGGTCTTAGACGCTGAACAATCAGGTTTAGAAGATGAGGATGGCGAAGTGGACACAGACCCGCATGGTGTAAGCTATGTGCCTATTTCCGTATATGCTGATGCTTTAGTTACAAAGTGTATAGACATAATGCTCCAGTCGAGAAGATTACAGAACTCTACGCTCATTAAAATAATTCGTGAGGAAATTAAACATTTTATTGACGAGGGGTACGCATACGATGAAGCAGTCTTCTCAGCCTTTCGAAAACGAGAGTTTCTGACCAAGAAGTACATAAGGAACCATCTAGATGCTGAGGATAAGGATGATGATTCTGTCAGCAATAGATCTGATCCATAAGGAATCAGTCATCGATAAATGGCTCTCCAGAACATTGACTATTTGTTTATGCTACTGCAACTATACGTTTTATCATATGTAATATTTACTTCAATGTGAAAATATGGATGCAATATAAAACATTGGTTCTTTATGCGTGTGTTTGATGATTGTAGCTTCCCAGCCGGGTCTCCCCACATCCCTCGATATACAAATCGGAGTGCTGATTGTGTTGTGGTGGATGATGGTGGTGGGGTTAATGCTTGGTGGTGGGTGTTGGTGCTTAGTGGGTAGTGGTGCTGATGGTTATAGAGGGATGGTGATGGTGGTGATGGTGGTGATGGTGGTGGTGATGGTGATGATGGTCAGTATTGGTAGTAGGTGGTTGCAGCCGCAATGTCCAGACAATGGTTAGCCAACTATATTATTTTTGTTGTCGGGGGTCTCATTGACTAGGTACTCATAATGCATTCATACTGTGTGTACCCGGACATGGTAATTTTTCCTAGTTTTATTACCTTTAACTGGCTGACTGGCGAGGTGTTTCAGACATTCCAGGGATCTACTTCCTAGCAAAATATTATGGAAACGATTTGAGCAAAAGTTGATGCAGACAGTCAAATTATTTTCAAAATATTCACTAAATAGCATGGAAATGATTTGATAGAAAGTTGTCGCTAACACCTCAGTCAAATTATTTTCCAAATATTCGTACAACGCGCATTGTCGGCCTTGTAAACATGTATGCTAGTATACCTCATCCCTCATGCCAGGCAGCACCGCGCTAGCATACATCATCCCTCCTCCTCCTAACTCGTTCGACCTCAATTATGCAACCACCTCTACACTCATTCCAGGGTCCATGTTATTTTCTGATTCTTCAAACCTATATCATGGCACATTGGTAGTTTAAGGGAATAGTTTTGATACTAATTTGACATAGGAAGCTACAATTCGCACTAGCGCCTTCGTGCGCACAAACTCTTAAAAAAGTGCTGTTCAATGCGACAATTTGACATAGGAAGCCACATTTTCCGCTTAGTTTCAAAATACTTTTTTACTACAACCACGAGGGACCGCATCGACGACCTAATACATTAAACAATACAAGGGTGCTCGTCATTATTCGTCAACGATGACGACGGTGGGCATTGTTCCCACTATTTTTTTTAACAATTTTTAAAATTTAATAATTAAATGACTGCCGCTTTAAAGAGCACTCCTTAAATACGAGATGCATGATTATTATCTATATAATATTATGTATACAACATCGCTTGGCTTAGCTATATATTACCTGCATAGAGATGTACTTTGCTCTCTGTTAAAAAATTAAATGACTGGTAGGAAGCCGCTTAGTTTTGAGGGTTTTAGATGAAGGTTAACGCGTTTGCATACAAATTGAAGGATTAAAAGTGAATCATAGATGCTTTATGCACAATAACGAGGTGGTCAGAGAAAACATATTGCCCTGGATACTTTTTTAACGCACACAGATTTTTATCCGCATAAACCATTTAACAAACTGATCCATCGCATCTATCCCGTGAACATATCCAAGATGTTCGCCTGCATGTATGCGTCATTATATGGAGGCCAGTACACGACAGTTTTTGATAGGACGCTAGTCATCTCACACGATATTCCTTATATATTTTTTGTAGTAGAGCGCTGTAGTATAAATGTAAATGTTAATGTACATTCGGCTAAAATGTGTTGCGGATTTGCGGGCGAGTGTTGCGGATGGCAACAAGTATATGCACATGCTTGAACATGCATACATGCCAAAATGCATGCGTACATGTGCGGCCGCATGCGGTCCGTGTGTTGCGGATTTGCGGGCGCGTGTTGCGGATTGCGGGCGCATGTTGCGGATTGCGGGCGCATAATGCGGACTTGCGGGCGCGTGTTGCGGATGGCAACAAGTATATGTACATGCTTGAACACGCATACACGCCAAAATATATGCATACATGTGCGGACGCATGCGGTCCGCATGTTGTGGATTTGCGGGCGCAGTACATATATTCCTATAAACTGTACAAATTCAATCCATTTTCTCATTCCAGTTTAAACATCACAAAGTGGTTGGATGTGTAACTGCAGAGTAGTTAGGTAACCTTAGGCGGTCAGATTTCATCTCACGTGATATTCCTTATATTTCTTTTTGTAGTAGAGCGATGTGGTATACATGTAAATGTTAATGTACATTTGGCTAAAATGGCCAGCAGTACAAACTTTGACGGATCAGACACTGGGTATGTGCGGTGTCGTTGGTGTTCCATTGACATCCGCGACACCATATGCCGACGGTCGAAACACGAGAGGGTTTGTAGGCGTATGATCAAGAAAACAGAGCCTAAAGAGATGGTGTACACCTGCAAGGAGTGCTATTGTCTATTACCAATCAAACAGTATCCGCATGGGTGTCCTGTAATCGTCGATACTCCGACTGATATACAAAAAGCAAACATAACGCAGCTTGTTACCAAACTGACAACCACGCCTGTGCAGATCTGCGAAGATTGAGACCTATCTCAAAACATGGCCCTTTTCAGGGCCCACAAATCATTCGAAAGAGAACTCTTTATCTGTTCAAAAAATAAAATAATGTAATAAAGTTTTTACACACAACAACCCGCTTCACACATGCATACGCAAGCACACATTCTGATCCGTCAAAAGTGGTCGATGGACACTACTGTTCTAAATGGGCATCTGTACGCTATTGTTCGTGGTCGATTAATGCATTGCCACTGACAAGGAATGCATTTTGTCCATATTTTTGAAAATTTAATAATTAAATGACTGCCATTTTAGAGACATAAATACGATAGATAACACTATCTATATAATAGCATAGGAAAAATTACTGTGTACGTGTCTGATTTTTAAAATTAAATGACTGGGGAACACATTTTTGCTGGCCTAGATAGCATTCCTCCCTCCTCCTTCGACCTCCATTATAAGACCACCTCTCTCTTACCTAACATCGCCTAATAAGAAATTAAAATTTACACAGTCAAATCGTTTTAAAAAAATTCAGCAACCAATCAATTTATTCAGCAACCAATCAAAATATTCAGCAACCGATTATCATAATATTCAGCAACCAATTATCAAAATATTCAGCTACCACTCAAATTATCAAAATATTCAGCAACAAATTATCAAAATATTCGTACATCATGCATACCTTGTAAACAAGTACGCTAGCATCGCCCTCATA
>CM067374.1:37478131-37488131 GCA_034401795.1 Chaetoderma sp. LZ-2023a | reverse complement strand
CTATCCCCATTTTTGAAAAGCGAGAAAACTGTGGCTGTTTTCCAAGCATTGGGAAATATGCCGCTTTCAAGTGATTTGTTGAAAATCAAATGAAGTGAAAAGGCTATAGAATGCATCGTCTCTTTAAGCATTTTATGACTAATCGAGTCATCTCCAGATGCCTTATTTAGTGTATGTGTTTTTATTATATCTGTTATTTCGTTTTAGTGAATTAATATATCAGATAATATAGCGTGTGTCTTTAAATGAAATCTTGGGAGGGAACTGCCTTTTTCATCTACATTTGAGATAGAAATAAAATAATCATTTAAAACAGTTGCCTTTTCAAAATCTGAATTTGCAAATTTCATGTCACCGTTGTCATCATAAACTAGAGGTGGAAGGCTGTCTATAGAATTTCCATTTATCAATTGTTTGACAAGTTTCCAATAGGGGCGAGGATTGTGAACAGACATGTCTTCTAACAAAATATCTGCAGATTCTAGAAAGTCACATTTTGCTATCTTTTTCATATTGTTGACCTTGTTTCTCTGCTTTTTTAAACTTACTCCAGTCATATTCTGTTTAAGTTTTGATAGCTTTTTTCCTAATTTTATCTCCGAGTTTAATTTCTCGTCTGAGTGCAGAACTAAACCAGGGTTTATCATTTGGCCTAATTGTTACTTCTCTGTTTAGAATACATTCATTTACCAGATCTATAAAAATTGTGTTAAAGAGGCTACACATTTCGTCAGCGTCTCCGCAGACTGAGAATAGTGCTGCCAAAGGAGTATTTGATAGCTCTCGATTTAGCTTGTGGAAATCTGCAGGTTTATAGCCAAACATTTCTCTTGAATGTACGATTAATTGTTAAAGGTATTTTTATTGCAGCATATGTCGCTGAATGGTCACTGTATTCCATGTATCCATGTAACACACCAGACTCTACTGCCTCGATATTTCCAGATAAAAGAATTGGATCGAAGAGTTTCGCGGTTCGGCGTGTAACTCGGGTTGGCTCATTTATTATAGAATTCATGTTGTACACAATTATTATATCTTTTAAGCTGCGGAGGTTAGGATCGAGTAAATCATCGTTTAGGTCTCCAACTACGACTAATGGAAGAGACGTATCTATAGCCCTTTCAAGAGCATTTGATGGGTTATCCCATGCTAACCGAAGTGCATTTGGCGGTCGATAAAAGACACCTAAAATTAGGGTAATATGTCCATACGAGATTTCAAGGAAAATATGCTCTAGGTCTTCAGTCTCTAGATCTAAACGCCTCTTATATTTCAGAATATTGGAGATATATATGGCTACTCCTCCACCAAGGTTTTCATGTACTCGATCCTTTCTAATAGGGCCATTGTAGTTGTCCAATTGTAGAGTTTCGCCCGACACTGCATTATCTAACTTAGTTTCATTAAAGCAAATAATATCGTAGTCGGAAATCAAATCGTCAATTTTAGATAATTTGTTTCTAAGACCGTTGATATTCAAATGGAATACACCTAGAGTAGACTACTCGTTTGAATCATTTAAAGGACCGGGATTGCTTTCAACATCACCACATTGTAGTAGTGTGATCTTTAGAATTGCACCTAGTATAAGACAAATAATAAGAGTAGAAGCAAAGATTGTTAGAATGAAAGATTTTAGATATTTCCAAATTATTAAATAGTTGTGACGTTTGCATGTGCCATCAATATTCGGGCATGATATAGAAGCATTAAACAAACTGACTGAAACCCGATGTTGTATAATTGTATTACCCATTATCTATGTACAAGCTAAAACGCATCCGTGCTTCAGTCGATTTGGGAAATGATAGCCTTATCAAAATCTTAGTCAAACATATATGTCTATATGTTTGCCAACTCATTATATTGTACTGTATACATACATTTATGAATATCTCTCTGGTGAAGAAAATGGTAAGGAAAGCAAAAAGGCAGTAGGTAAAGAAATAGAAAAGAAAACTTAGATAGAAATAGATACGAGCAAACAAAAAAAGGACTGTTTTAGTTTGTGGGTCATTTTATGTCCTTTGTTGTTGGTGTTATCAGGTTGAGGTCATGAAATGTCGAAACTCCTTGCCAGATGACATATAATAGATTTGTGGCTGAGTGTGATGTGTGAAGGGTGTGTGGTAAACATTGGAGTAACTGTACATTAAACACATTATAACTGGCATACTGTATAAGGCCCCAATGTCAAGGTTCCCCAGGGAATCTGCTTCTATTTACATAAGCGTGTTTGCTGGTGATTAAAGTACTTAACAGTATTAAAGATGTATATTCACACCAAACGCCCGAAAACAAAATTATACAGACTGTACACTTCCAGAAGCCCAAAATGTTGGTAAGCCTCTAAAAGTATACAACCCTAACAGCTCTACTCCGAAACAGTCTGGTGCGAAACATGCACCTTCAATTAAAACAGGCTGGACTATGTTTAAACCGGAATTATAATTTGGATTTCCTCACTGCCGAAATCCGAAGGTCCATGGAGGAATTACGAAATTGTTCGATAAATAACAATTATACGGAATGTTTACATATTGTAGGCCTGAGTTTCGATAGGTAAGTGATGGTTTGTTGTTCGGAAATGGGTAAGAGTAATTCTCTGGTAATCGGTTAGATGGAGTAGATAATATTCTAGTTCGAACTGTGTTTTGAATGCGTAATATGTTTTCCCTTTCCACGAGTTTGATCCATCCCATCCTTGGATATATTGATCCTTGAGAACTTGTTTTTTGTCGTCATGTTTATATTTTGTGCAGTTTAATGTGTCCAGAGATAGCTATACCCGGTCTCGTCTAAAATATTTTTGACAATAATTAACCACCTATATTGAGTTCCATTTTGTGAGTAATCCGCGAACATATATCTATAAAGTGTTGTTGACAGCTTTGTTTCTTTTCCGCGCAGAAGTTTTTGCCAAAATTTTATTGTACGATTGTATCCTGTATATATATTGGTAGCTCGCCTGTTTCACCTAGCAACATATACTTTACTTTGGTGTACTACGTACGTTTATCTTTTAAAATATGTCTAATAAAATCTGTTTTTACCCAGTTCAGTTGATCCCAACATTCAATTCCAACTACTTCAGAGCCATAGAGTAGGATCGGGTCTACAAATTGGTGAAACAATTTTAGTTGGCAGTCAATGGGTAAATCTAATCTGCGAGCATTTTTTAGTAGGGAATATACTGCTTTGCGTGATTGTTCACATATATGCTTGCGCGCTTTTGTAAACTTACCATTGATCGACATAATAATTCCAAGGTACTTATATTCATCGCATATATATATTTCATTTCCATTAATATAAAAATTTAATCTTTCATAGTAACATTTAGTACTGCCAAAAGGAATTATTTTAGTTTTATCAAAATTTACTTTAAGCTTCATATGGTTGTCGTGACGCGCAACCCCCCCCCCCCCCCACGCACACACACCAACGTGTTGACCCGTACATGCCTCTACATTATTATTATACAAACACATTGCCAAAAGCTTAACATTCTAATCAGTAATCACGGGAAATTCCACATAGGACACACTGACACACATTGTACATTCGTAATCTACAGAAAAAGTTGTAACGTTGTCATTTAGATATGTATAATAGCCTAGTACAATTATAGCCATCGTCAACCTCTCCCACCCACCTCGATCATCACACCACCCCAGATATTACATAGTACACCCAGTCATTTCAAGAATGGTAATGGATCCGCAATTAGGCCTACTAGACTACAGAGTATTTGTCACATGCATTGAAATATTGGCGATTTTCAGCATTGCCCATGGTTTACAGTAGTTATAGGCCTATTATTATGTGAATATAGCTATACATGAAACCATTAAAAATGAGTAAATATCATAATAGATTTTAAAAAATCATGATTTTTTGTTTCTTGAAGACTTAGCTTCAACCTGACATAATTTATGTTATGATAGGTGAAGTCTGTCCTGTTAAACGCACGTTTTAAAATATGTTACCTTTGTACTACAGACAGAGAAATATTGACCCAGCTCACAGCGCCGTTCCCGGTATGACGTCACAGCGGTTGGTGATGTGATTCAGATTGAGGTGTCATTTAATCTCGTTATTTGGGATGCCTAACATATTTTTCTCACTCCAAAGTAACGCCTTTGTGTTTAAATCGTGTAGTAGACCATAAAACTAATTGAAACTCGTTATCGACCGCAAGTCCTCACAAGACCTTTAACCATGGGCTTGATGTTCATATACATGTTTCGTATAAACCGGAACACCTTCCCTTCTATATTATGTTTTATTAGTTTTTTCCATAGACCTTTTCGCCAAACCTTGTCGAAAACCTTTTCGAAATCACTAAAAGCGCAGTATAATCTGTTCTTTCTCTT
The DNA here is from genome assembly GCA_034401795.1 of Chaetoderma sp. LZ-2023a. Taxonomy (NCBI): domain Eukaryota; kingdom Metazoa; phylum Mollusca; class Caudofoveata; order Chaetodermatida; family Chaetodermatidae; genus Chaetoderma; species Chaetoderma sp. LZ-2023a. The sequence continues at coordinate 37,483,752 of CM067374.1, read as the reverse complement.
TTTGAATATTTCTATTAGTGTGGGTAAAGTAAAGATATGGTCGGTTGTAGAGTAATCTTGTCTGAGACCTGCCAGATTTTCAGACAGACTGGTTTACCTCCAGAAATTTATCAATTCGGTTTGATATGATTGAGGTAAAGAGCTTCTCCAGACAGCTTAGTAATGTGATAGGCCTGTAGTATTTTGGTTCGTTAATGCCACCCATTTTCTTATATATTGGCACTATTATTCCTTCTGTTCAAGTATCTGGTATTTCACCACTGTTCAGGACCTTCTTGAAGACGTGAATATAGATGTTGATCATTATATTTTTTGTCGCCTTTATATATTCGTTTGCAATACCAGCTATGCCTGCGGCCTTGTTGGTTTTCAGGTTTTTAATAACATTATAGGTCTCGTTTCCGTTGATTGGGATATCCGGATCTGGGCTTTCACCACTTCGTTTGAGGTTCAACTATATTCTCGTCGACATTATCATCTTCATTTCTATTTACATTTTAAAAATATTCATACATGTCGTTTATGTCTATTGGACATATGCTGTTACTTTTCTGGTTAATTAAATTTCAATATACCCTTGGGTTCTTGTTACTCATGTCGCTAATTTTGATCCTAGTATTAGGATATTACTATATGAGAATACACATTAAAAAAGCAGGGTAATGGGGATAGAGCTTCGAATCCATTGGTTGGATCCACTTTAAGATTGCCACTATATCAAGTCAATATAAGACCCGAAAGTTGACCAAATTTCAAGCCGATCGGACTAAAGCTAAGTTCAGCGGCCAATTTAGTCCGACATTTCTGAGCAAGGGGAGATCATGTCTGCTAAAAGCCTAAATTTGTAATATTGACTAAAATTCGGGGCATGAACACCGAGATACATGTGTTCTATGGTGTCTTCTAATACGCATATTGAACGTGGATAATTAAGTTTGAGTTCATTTCTGTCAACAACAAAAACTGGTAACTTTAACACTTAGGTGCCACCGTTCCCTTTAACCCCACTGGCAATCTGCTTTTTGGAATCTCATGGACAACAGCCAGGCCAAGCTAGATGATGATCGGATAAAAGTTCGGTGTAGTCGCAGCTCAAACATTTTGCCTAAAGGGATAATCTTCCACCCCTAAATGGGTGACCTTGACATTACATGGTGTCATGGGGTATTTGCTAATATTTTTCCAAAATAACCCGAAAACTGGTAAATTTAACCCGAATTGCTTTGTCACCAGATCTCTTTGTGGCCGATTACTTCTAGACAAGTATGGCGGTGATCTGATTAATAGTGAACTTACCCAATATATTTTCTATGCGCCCTTTTGGGTACGGAAAAGTCAGTATCTCGAAACAAATTGGGCGGAACCAAAGTAAAAGTAATAGCGCACTCACTAGTCTTCACTGGACCTTTCCACTTTATCCAACCATCGTATGACGTCATAATCAGCTACGTGACGTTTGTGATGACGTCATAATCAATTACTCGATTTAGTCCGTCTTAATCTGATTAATAGTCCGACACGAACGAATTGTATGTCTTTGCAATTTAATAAAGGCAGCAACAGAAGCCAGTCAAATCAGTTTCAAAATATTCAATAGCTAACCTGTATAGTTTTCTGGAAATTGATGGGAGTTCAGGGATCGATCTATCCCAATATGAGCCAGGTATGTGGCGGGGCATAGCTAAAACTGGAAAGGTCCATTGGTACTAGAAGTTGCCCATGCTTGGAACGGGACAGATGCAAATTGTAAGAGGAGGTTCGGTGCACCTATGTGACGAAGAATAAGAAACAAAAAGATCATATAAGATTGCAATAATCTGTGTTGATATGCAGATTATTTATTTACTAACGAATTTACAGTAAAGGGATCCGGTCAAGCTATGCCCCGCCCATTTCTAGCTAAACCCCGCCCATGTTTGACGTGTGTTGGAAATGATTTGCACTCTGAATTTCCAGAATCCCATTTTCAAGATAAATATACACTCAGGTAAGCTGTTGAATATTTTGAAACTAAATTGACTTGGCGCTGTTGCTGCCTATATACAATCCGTATAATTGTCGGACCTTTCCATGTTCATGACGGATCTAGATACGCCATTGATTGTGCATTTTGATTGTAACGCCAGTCTACATTTAACGTAATTGATTATAATGTCATATATTTGAGTGACAGATCGGATCTCTCCATTGTAAATTCAACTGCGGGAGTGTCTAACGACAATGGCTTTGCAAAATTATTTGTGTTATAGGGCCGACTTATAGTAACACGTATAATATGTTTTTGAGGAAAGATATTTGGCCTGTATAGAGCGAAGAGGTATACATGCGCGTTATACATAGCGACAGGAAAAGACATAGAGTGCAAAGGATATACGCTACTTTAATATATTAGCACATTATCCATTTATTATTTCACAATATTATCCTATTTTGTTTTATCGTCTTGCTATGTTGTACTATTGAGAATTGAGACTCACCTACCCGTCCTTTTCCACGTCCGTAACATTTGTCATTTTGACCTGAACGATTAAATAGCACGATGGTCAATTCTGTTTGCGACGATCAACTTCCCAAACAAGATTTTTGAAGATCCTCTTACAGTAAATCCAGCTAGCAAGCCAGCCAGCCAGCCACTCAGCCGACCAGTGGCCAACCGGACGGGCGGGTAGCCAGCCAGCCAGACAGGCAGACAGACAGCCAGACCAAATGGCTACGCTACTGTCGTTTCCATAAAGTAATTATAGTCAAACATGTATGTGACTTATGTTATTGTTATAATGATTTTCAGATTGTGGAGCTGAATGCTGATCCTGAGGTAACCCTGCTCCAATATCTCAGAGAGACACGTATCCTTACATTGTTGTTCTCTATATAAAACACCCATATGGCTGCATCAGCTCCCAGTAAATTTAGTTTCAAAATATTGATAATACTGCTTATTAAATTATAAATTCATCAGAGATGGTGCAGTTCGTAAACTTTCGTGACGAACTTTTCGATTTTTGTGACGGGTCTACGCCCTTTTGATTGTGGCGTCAGCTAACATGTATGTGGCATATTTAATTATGACGTCAGATACTTGAGTGACAGATTGGAACACTGTTAACCCTTCCAGTTTATCTGCCAATCACATGACATCATAATCAACTACTTGACGTATAGGATGATGTCATAATCGATTACGTCATGATTGGCGTAGATAAGATCGTCAAAAACGCTTAATTGATGACAGACTAAGCGTTGTTGTACGAATTCTGTTGAATATGTGGAAACTAATTTGACTGGGTGTTGTTGCTGCCATGCCTTGCTGCTTACCGGTATAGTTTTCTGGAAATTGATAGTCAGGGAGTTTAGGGATCGATCGATCCCAAGACTGGCGAAGTGTGGGTGGAGCTTAGCGAGAGATTGGGGGGCATACATAAAACTGGATTCACCCGTTATGTAACAACGGGGCCTACTACCGCATCGCCGTCATCTGTAACAATGTAACACAATACTTTAAAGTATTTCAGCCAATGACACTTCAATCAAGTTTGTCCACTATAATGCTATATGGTTACACGCCCATCATTGAATGCACAATTGAGTATTCTGAAACATTTTATTAGAGTTCGGTATTCGTATAACATTATGTATTCGAATATTCGTATAATTATATGAACGAATATTCGAACTATTGGAATATTTCAGACGACTGGGCGATTAGCCTCGCCGCTACAGGTATTAAAAAGTAAAACAGGGATTATTTGGAGAACACTATGCTAGTCACTGTGGCAGACACCGATTTCTTATTCATAGCAATATGTTACACAAGAGCTGAACGGGCAGAATACAAACTAGAACAGATTGTGGCTTCCGTTACAATCATTTCAGCCCTTGAAAAGGCACGCTCTGATGATACACTCGTGGCTGGAATTCCGAGGTATTACTTTCGCCAGTTGAGCTACTTGTGGATGCTTTTGCTCGTGGTCCTTCCACCATGCACGAGGATTCTCACCCAACCCAATCGCCTCCTCACTCAGATATACATCAAGAACTTTTTTGCCAGTTACCGCTTGTGCTTGCGTCTTGGCAATTTTAGGCCTAGTATCGTAACAATCAAACGATGATGAACCGAAAAGGGTTAGAAAGGGCTTTGCCTTTGCTTCATTCGATTGTTCGGTCGCTATTCCGACTGTTATATCGTCATTATCGCCACTACCGGCTGCCGCTTGTTCAAGAATAGAGTCCAATTCACTCCGTACAAGTTTGTAAGCCTTTCGCCGGCGCTCTTCCGCGAGAAATGGAAGGACCTTCAGCGGATACTTGTATGACATGTAAGATATTATCGTCGTCGAGCCTTTTCTCAAGATACTCACAGAACATTTTCCTGAAACTTTGGATGAATGGTTCATCATCCGCTTGTTGTGCATTCATTACATACGTTAACAAGTTCATGATAATTGCATAAATTGAAGAAATACTAACGTTCTGGTCAGTGCTCAAATGTTTTGAAATAGCATGCAATTTCTCTAGAGGAGCACAGAGGAATGATGCTGCATGCCAGAATTCAGCACTTGGTACAAGATCATGCGTTTCCTTGACCTCAAACAGTAACCATTAGTATCCAGTGATATTATGAAGCTATGTGATAAATTTGATTATTCTCGCTACGTTATTGCACTCTGATGTTATGGTCAAAACGTGTATTCCGCCATCTATACAGTGACCTAGATATTTGACCTTTTAACCCTTCTTGTGTCCGCTTAAACGTTGAATGATGAAACTGACCAGAAAGCCGCTTCTTCAGTGGTCTTGAGGTATGCCTACTTGCAGGCCAAGTGAAGACTATTTTTGAAAATTCAACACTGGAATGACTGGCTCGGTTACCGACACTTTTGGTGACCCGAGAAGTCTTGTTCTTTAGCATGAGTGGTCGTACGGGTACCTGACGTAAGAGTGTCGGGTTATGTGTGCATCACAGTGCAGATGGTCTCTGTAGATATGTTTGGATATATTGTTTATAACGTATAAGGTCAACATGTGTATGCGGAGAGCCTACTATGTAAAGACTAAATTCATTTAGTATTATATTGACAATTAATACTATCGACCAAAGGGGCGTCTGTATGGCTATCCTCGTGCGTGCGTGCGTGCGCGTGCGTGCGTGCGTGCGTGCGTGCGTGCGTGCGTGCGTGCGTGCGTGCGTGCGTGCGTGCGTGCGTGCGTGCGTGCGTGCGTGAGTGCGTGCGTGCCTGCGTTGAGTATTATTACCTCAAGCCACTTTGATGTCATTTCCCAGTTGTCAGTTATGATAGACGCAGTCAGGCTCATATAAGATACTGCCTGTGCATCAGATGTTCATATATCTGTGGTCAACGCACACACCTGGTCAGTCCCCATTGTGTAAGAAAGACTTGACGTCAATGAGAGATTCTTCGTACTTCTTCTCCATCTTCTGTTTCATGCTTTTTGCTGAAGGGTATAATGTACGACGGGTTTAATGCACACATTAACCCCCTGAAATGTTTATTCTCTATCAAACTGAATGGTTCATAGTGTTTGTCTATGAATTTTACGAGCTTTTCGGTTATTTCTGTTTGTTCTGGTGAATCACTGTTATATTGCTTGACCCCTGTTGC
>CM067374.1:37434631-37477631 GCA_034401795.1 Chaetoderma sp. LZ-2023a | reverse complement strand
TAGTAGCAGTAGTAGTAGTAGTAGTAGTAGTAGTAGTAGTAGTAGTAGTAGTAGTAGTAGTAGTAGTAGTAGCATTAGCTGTAGCAGCAGCAGCAACAGCATTTTATCCTTACCATAGTCAACACCTGACACTCTTGATGTTCATTTATAATGTTCATGGTAACAGCCTTTAAAACTGTTTTCAAATTTCAAATTGAGATACTTACTGGTACTTCAAAGGTTGAAAGGACAAATAAAAGGGAAATTTGAAAATCGAAATTAATATTCTCTTTTGCCAGTAATAGGAGATGAAATAGCTTTTTGCACCTTAAAATTAAAAATATTTATTGGAGTGGGGAAACCCATGTATAACATGAAGAATGGGATTCGTTCTGGGACTCTTATAGGGGCCACGCAGTTAAAGAATGGAGCTTTCCAGTTTATCCATCAATCCTATGACGTCATAATCCACTGCGTGACGTCATAATCAATAACGTCATGATTGACGTAGATAAGTTCATCAAGAACGCTTAATTAATGATGAACTAAGTAAGTGTTGTTGTGCGAATTGTATGTCTTTACCATTTAATAAACATGATGTTGAATATTTTGAAACTAATTTGAATGAGTGCTGTTGCTGACATAGGCATAGTTGCTGCCATAGGCAGCAACATCACCCAGTCAAATTAGTTTCAAAATATTCAACAGCTTACTTGTATAGTTTTCTGGAAAACGGTTGTCAGATACTCCACTGATCGATCGATCGCAACGCAGGTGAAGTGTGGGTGAAGCTTATCTAGAGATGGGTGCGGCATAGCTAAAATTTGATTCCTCCATTTCTTTGCTATGGTCCCTGGTAAATTGATACCTGTTTTGATATTTCAGATTTTGAGAACAGACATTGTCATGGACGTGGGTAGTAGTTTGAATCCAGCAATAGACATTGGACAGATTGAAGGCGCATTTATACAGGTAATTGTTGTTTATCAAAGGTGAACATTCACGCCCTAACCCCTTAACAATCATATCAGCCAAAAACGGGTTCTGCCGTGGTCTTGAGAAATGCCCATTTGCAAATCAAGACAAGACTATTTTTGAAAATTTTACCACTGGGATGACTGGATCGATAACAGAACCAGTCATTCCAGTGGTAAAGTTTTCAAATATAGTCTTCTCTTGGTCTGCATATGGACATTTTCTAAGGCTAATGCTTGAAGAGAAAATTAAAAAAAATGGTCTACTTTTAGAGGCTTAGATTGTGTGTCTCAATGTATTGAAACGAAATAAAGTTTAATATTTGATAATCTCATTCAGTATAAATTAACAAAATTTTTTAGTTGTCAAGTGAACTTAAGAAATGATGTCTCTAATCGACCTTTCCATGTTTTGTTAAGCCCCACCCACCTCTAGCTCAGCTCCACCCACACTTCGCTCGTGTTGGGATCGATCGATCCCTGAACTCCCTGACTATCAATTTCCAGTAAACTATACAGGTAAGCTGTTAAATATTTTAAAACTAATTTGGCCAAATTAGTTTCAAAATATTCAACAGTATCTTTATTAAATAGTAAAGACATACAATTCGTACAACAACGCATAGTCCGTCTTCAATTATGCGTTAGTGAGTACTTATCTACGCCATTCATGTCGTCATCATAACGTCATTGATTATGATGTCATTCGACACGTCACGTAGTTAATTATGACGTCATATGATTGATGGATAAAGTGGAAAGGTCTATTCAATTTCACAACAGAATGTGATCATCATAGTGTAAGAGTTAACGTTCAATGTTCATGACAGAGCACGATCAATGATTATGAATGTGACGTCAGAAAAATTGTGACGTAGTTGGTTATGACATTAGATACTTGAGTGATAGATCGGACTCCTCTATCATATGCTTTATTTTCTCAGGGATATGGTTTCATGTGCTTGGAACAACAAAAGTTCTCACCGTCGGGGAGTTTACTTACTCATGGACTCCATACGTATACAATTCCATCAATGGAGAATATTCCTAAAGAGTTCAACGTTTCTCTTCTCAAGGGCAAACCGAATCCAAAAGCAATTTATTCTTCTAAGGTATGTAGGCATATAATGAGATGGATTGCGCGTGGTTATAATGATACTGTTTCATATGCCATTTAACCCTCACCACGTCCCTGATAATTCGGGGTAATGGGCCAGTATAAGGACAATACCAGGCTGTAATTCCCCGGGATTGATCCAGTACCAGCCCGGTAACCTGCATTCCCCTGCGAAAAGTTGCCTGGATATCCATGGACACACTTGCATGGATATCTAAGGATATCCAGGAATAATGGACCTTTCTACAGTAATGGCATCATATGACATCATAATCATCTAAGCGGCGTGTAGGATGATGTCATAAATGATTCTATATGGATCGTCTTTAACTCTTAATAGTCCAGCACATTGTAAGAAATGTAAGTCATGCTTTGAATCTTTTGAAACTAACTTGACTGGGCGCTGCTGCTGCCATAGGAAGCAACAGCGCCCAGTCAAATTAGTTTCAAAATATTCAACAGCTTACCTGTGTAGTTTTCTGGAAATTGATAGTCAGGAAGTTCAGAAATCGATCGATCATAACACGATCGAGGTGTGGGCGGACCTTAGCTAGAGATGGGCGGGGCATAGCTTAAAAATGGAATGGTTCATTGTCATGGACAAAGAGGGATGTGAAATGGAGTGGGATATTCATGGATAGTCATGGGTATTTTGTCCATTAATGGCCTTGATTCTCCATACTTGCTTGCATCATGGACAATCAGGGACTTTTATGCAGGCATTCACTGCTTTATTTGAGGATGGATCTTCAGGGATAATCATGTACTTTCATTTCATATATTACCTATAGGTGAAACATGGACGGGCATTTATGGATAATCATGGACTTTCATGGATAATCATGGACATTCATGGATAATCATGGACTTTCATGGATAATCATGGACTTTCATGGATGGATTTTCATGGATAATCATGTACTTTCATTTCATATTTTACGGATAGACGAAACATGGATGGACTTTCATGGATAATCATGGACTTTCATGGATAATGATCGACTTTCATTTCATATTTCACCTATATGTGAAAAATGGATGGATCTTCAGGGATAATTATGGATTTTCATGGATAATCATAGACGTTCACGTTATAATACATAGTCAGATATTCTATAATGGCCTCCTGCTTTCAGGCCTAAAATTAGACACGTTAGAGATAGTAATATTTTGGCAGGCGCAGGGTGAGCTAATAAAGGATAACAAATATAATTTCAGTAACACATTAACACTGTATGGTATACCCTGATTGATACAAATGCAATTGTTTGTTTTAACCAGCGATTATCATATTACATGTTCCTGTAATCCTGCTCGCTGCATTACCATAAAGAAGTTAAACCCAAACTGCCAACTGGTAACGCAACTAATGAATTTCAGCAAATCAATGAAATACATACCTCCCAATGTAGTCCGAGTCTGCTCTGACTCAACCCGCACATGTGACAGATATTTGGACAGACTTACGGACCGGAGAGAGTCAGAGCAATTTATATGCTCAAAAGTTGGAGAACTCCGCCACCGCTTGGTAGCGCGCCTCTTAATCGACCTTAGATACAATATTCAACACAAACCCCGGTTATTGCGTCGCATAATTCACATATCCATTCGCTCGCACCTTAAATCCTGTTAAATATGCCCTATATCTCACGTTATTTAACTTTTTAGATCATTGTTGACAAATTTTATCAAATTTCAAGTGAACAGCCATTGCAAAAACGGTGATGACGTAGTACACAACTTTTCGCCTCGAAAAACACGCAATTTCACTACGAGCAAATTCGATCCCCGGGATGATTAAATTAAATTAGAAAAAGAACGGATCTAGATCACGTCAGTTTTGTTGGTTCAATAAGATATTCAATTATTTATGCTGCATTCATTATTCTCATTTTACAACCGTGGGTGGTTGGGTGTGTGAGGGTGGGTGGGTGACAGGGAAGTGGGTGGGTGGAAAATTAAGTGAGTTATTCAGTGAGTGATTCAGTGACTACGTGATTCTGTGAATTAATGAGTGGGTGTGCGGTCGGTTGGTCGGTCCGATGTTGGTCGGTCATTCGGTCGATGGGTCAGTTGGTGGGTCGGTCGGTCCGACCTCTGTCTGTGGGTCCGACCTCTGTCGTTTGGTTAGTCAGTCAGACCGCAGTGGGTTGGATGGTCAGTCGGTGGGCGGATGGGTGGGGGGATCGGTTGGCCATTGTGTCAGTCAGTCGGTGGGTCAGTCGGTCAGTCATTTGGTCGGTCAGTGGGTGGGTCAGTTGGTTGGTCGATGCTTGGTGGGTGAGTTCGTCGGTCGGTTGGTGGGTGGGTGGGTGGGTGGGTGGGTGGGTGGGTCGGTCGGCCGGACCATTGGTGGGTCGGTCGGTCCAACCTCGGTGGGTCGGTCAGTCGGTAGGTGGGTGGGTTGGGTGCTCAGTCAGTCTCTTGGTGGGTGGGTGGGTCGGTTAGTCAGTCGGTGGGTGTGTGGGTTGGTCGGTCAGCGGGTGAGTGGGTCAGTGGATCAGTCGGTCCGACCTCGACCTCTGGGTGGGTGGGTCGGTCAGCCGGACAGTTGGTCGGTCGGTGGGTCGGTCAATCTGACCTCGGTCAGTGAGTGGGTTGGTCGGTCGGTGGATTGGTGGGTGGGTCGGTTGGTCGGTCCGACCTCAGTTGGACAGTCGGTGGGTGGGTGGGTTGGTCGGTCAGTGGGTTTGTCGGTCGGTCGGTCATTCATTCATTCGTTTGCTCATTCATTTGGTGGGTGGGTGGGTGAGAGTGTTGGTTGGTCAGTCGATCCGACTGACCGAGGTCGGTAGGTGGGTGGGAGGGTTGGGCGATGTGACATCGGTTGGTCGGTCAGTGGGTGGTGGGTTGGTCAGACAGTCGGTGGGTGGGTGGATCGGTCAGTCGATGGGTGGGTTTGTGGGTAGATCGGTCAGTCAGTCAGTCCGACCGTGGTCAGTTGTTCGGTCAGTTTTCTAGCCTACAGGACTGGTCTACCAGCTTACTAGCCTACAGGCCTAGTCTAACAACCTACTATTCTACTAGCCTACAGACCTAGTATACCAGCCTACTAGCCTACGGGCCTAGTCTAGCCTTCATAGTTAGGCCATAGCTCTGCATTAGCCAGTCTTGTCTAGGTCTTAATTAGACATTAGCTAAGCTATGGCTAGGCCTTATCCGGGCTTGGATATGCCTTATCTAGCCTTAGCTATGGTTACCTAGTCATTACCTAGGCATTAGCTAGGCTTGGTTGGGCCTTCCTAGGCCTAATTTATGCCTTATCTATGCTTCGCTTAGTCTTACCTTGGCCTTAGCTATGCTTACGTAGGCATTAGTTAGTCCTTACTTCGACCTTACCTGGTCCTTATTTAGGCTTGGCTAGGTCTTAGCTAGGCCTTAACATGGCGTGGCTTAGCCTTACCTAAGCATTGACCAGGCTTTGCTAGGCTCTACCTAGGCCTTAGCTTGGCTTGGGTAGGCCTTAGCCAGAATGGATTAGGCATTACTTAGACCATAGCTAAGCTTGGCTAGGCCTGGGCGTGGCCTTATCTAGCCGTGGGTATACTTTATCTAGGTCTTAGTTACCGTAGGTTTTTCCTAGCACTAGCTAGACACTTGCTACGCCTTAGCTAGGCCTTATCTAAGTTCAGGCTAAGCCTTATATAGTTCTAAGCCATGCCTTGTCTTGGGTTGTCTTACCTAGGCCTTAGCTATGCTTACGTAGGCATTAGTTAGTCCTTACTTATACCTTACTTATTTAGACTTGGCTAGGTCTTAGTTAGGCCTTAATCCGGCATGGCTTAGCCTTACGTAGGCATTGACCAGGCTTTGCTAGACATTACCTAGGCCTTAGCTTGGCTTGGGTAGGCCCTAGCCTGGTTAGATTAGGCATTGCTTAGACCATAGCTAAGCTTTTTCAGGAGTGTGTATATATAGTTCCAGGTATGCGCCAGAGATTAGCGTAGAAACGGCATGTTTGACCCGTTTTCCACATAAACGATGTTAAGTCGAAATAAGAAGAAGTCTATGCCGTGACAGTCGTCTCGCATGCGACATTTTTCATGAGTGAATTTTAGTGCTGAGCTTAGCTCAGCTCAGCGAATGTGGAAACAAGCCTTATGAGTTCATTTCCATATACCCGATAATGTGAGTGAGAGTTCATCGCGCCTGGAAAGAAATCGCTAAAAAATTGTTTTATTCGCGCGCGTTGATCGCTCGTGCACGTTATCGCGTACATGGAAATGAACCCGCAGGTTTCCTCTTATTTTGACTTTAGAGTGCGCGATATCGCTCACACGGAAAGCTAGACTAATGGGAAGATAGTGATGCATTCGGTTCTGCTTGAGCGTGTTTATGGATCTGGAGTTGTAACTGTAATTCGCAGTAATGAGACATAGTGCTACCAATCTCGATAAAGATGACTACATAACGACCACCAGCGCCACCGACAATGTTGGAAACAACAATGACGACGACGGCAACAATAACGATGATGACAACAACAATAACTATAACAATGACGACGACGAGGACGGTGGTGGTGGCGGCGATGAAGCGGGTGACACAAACGACATTAGTTCTCCAAAAAATTTGTAAATACCTTTTATATGCCAAGAAAAAATAAGTCGCCAGGAAAAAATAAGTCACCAAGTCTATTATCGCTGTTATTAATGTAATTAGTATTTATTTATTAACCTCGTGATAATCACTGTATATTTTGTCACTTTACTCGCCATAATAATTGTTATAAATATGTACCCTCATATGCTGCCTCGGTAGCCTGAGTGTAATAAACGTGAAACAGAAACTGTATTGAATAGCAATGAATCAGATTTTGCTCACATTTTAACACAACAAAGGATCTTAACGTGAAGATGATTTCCAGACTTTGTTCGTGATCCAACTAAAAGACCAGCCTTGCGTTCCGTAGGGAAATGTTTCAAAACGTTTAGATAATCTGCAACCTATTGACAAACCGCTGTTTTCACATTAATTACATCATAGAATATACAACACAAGAAGAGCCGAGTCTGCCCGCGCAGAGCGCTCGGGAATGTTTTACATACGGAATGCAAGGCTGAATTTGTATTGTATCAACTCTTGATCTATGGATATCTCGGAAACTACTTTCTACTTCGAATAATACTTACCAGATGTACTATTATGATGATGTCTATTATCTAGTCTAGCTCAAAATAAACAATTAAAACTCCGCACTCTCCTGTGTCCGGGAATTACCATAGCTGCAGGTACCGAGCCAATTCCCAATCACAGTCAGATTTGTCTATTTTGTGACTTTGTCAAGTCACGTTTTCTAGAGCTCTTTATTTTTTCAAATTACTGCGTATCAAGAGTTGTTTGGAGTGCGTCGTCTGTGACATCATGGAGGACAAAGGGAAATCATCACAGGGGCAGGTTGTATCAATCTAGAATTTATACATTCGTGCCATAATGACTGTTTGAAATTTCCTTAAATTGGCACATTATTCTAAAATGGTAGCCATTGTTGGAGTTGCCCGGTACCTGTTAGCTTATTAGTGTTAATCCGGGTACTCGGTTCTTTCTCTCTGTGACTCGGTTCTTTCTAAGATGGATGCGCTCTTAGCCAAGATGGCGGCGCCCATGATGTTTATTCCGCTTGGCTTCGCGTGTCTATGCACTCTATTTATGCCGATTTTTAGCTCTCGCTTCATTGTCGAGGGTGTTTGTAGCGATCAGCGTTTATTTCTTGGTCGTTTTAACGTTAGTTAATGTCTCGGTTGTGTTTTTTTAATTTTTTCACTTAAAAAAGTTTCAAATATTTCCTGCCTGAGGCTTGATTATCATTAATTGAGAGAAAGTTAATGTTTTCCTAGTAATTCAGTTTTACTATCAAGTCTATTGTGCGTACTGCTCCTCATCAGTCATGTGCAGCGTTTTAATTCTTTGCATTCGCAGAAAGCCAAGAACCAGGACACTCTCTGTCAAAATTGCAACAGGTTCATGAAGCGTAAATACTCTGGTCATCACTGTGTAGCTTGTGCGAAGTGTAAAGTGGGAAGCCCATGTGATGTGTGCGCCAAGTGGTCATCGGAGAAGGTGGCAGAATTTGATCGTGATCGACGTGCACGCTTGGAGAGGATCGCGAGGGACAAGGCGGCCAAGCTGGATCAGGCATCGTTGAGAGGACTGGAAGGTCGTCTGAATACTCGTATGGATTCAGCACTGGGCGTATGGGCGGCCCAGTTCAAGGCAATGTTCGACTCATTGCAGTCCACGGTCCCGTCGATGCAGGCTGGTGCAGGGCAACCTTTAGGTGGTCCGGCTAGTTCTGCGGAGGGACAAGCACCTGCCCACATGAGCCGACGGTGGAGGAGGAAGATCTTCTTATGGAAGATTCCGGCATGCCGGATATTTCGATGACGGCAATGCCTAGTACTTCCCAGTGGTCTCCCTCGGGATTTGTACGGGTTTGCTAAGCGGATGGTGATGTCGACGTTCCGTCGGGCATCTTCCATCCGGGGTTTGTGCAACCTGTGGTGTCGGTGGAGCCGTGTTTTGCGGTTCCTACCAGCATCCCGGTGGCGTTAGGTGTGGCTCCTATCGGATTGCCGTCGCCTGCCATAGGCAAAGCGGTCATGGTCCCGCCTCCCGTGTTGGAGCCGATGGACTGCGGGGAATCTGTGTCCAGCAATTTGTTGGACACCGGTGCCGCTGGTAGTCGGGCTATGGATGCGCCCTATGTTGTTAGAGGTGCGTCCCATAGCTTTCAGCATGGATCGTTGGTGGCCTTCTCATCCAAGGGAGAGAGGGAAGATGAGAACGGTAGTTCTTTAATGGACGAATCCGTTTTCTGCACTGAAGCTGAATGGGTGCAGGTCCTTGGCTGGATGTCCGACCGTCTCGGGTTGGCATCTGATCTTGGATCTCAGCGCGATCCGGCGATGGAACGGATGTCAGAGCGAGCAGCTAGCGCTCGGTCAAGTGGCTCTTCTGCCATGCCAACACTCCCGTTGGACACGCAGACTTCCGACATGCTGGAAGTTGCGGCATACCGTCTGGTTCAGCTGGAGTATGCACTGCCCAAAGCCCCCAAGGGGGTGAGGAGTAGGGTCCATTTTCCGGAGCAGGCCTACCTTCAGTATGCCCGGGTTCCATGGCTTTCTGTCGGGGAGCGAGAGGCGCTGAACAGGCCATTGGCTGGGAAGTCTAAGGTGCGTTCTCGTCCTTTGGTTTCCCAGACAAATAAAGATCCGTTTAATGAGCTTACGCTCATTGAAGATGCGGTGAGGGCAGCCATGGCTGCGCTCTCGCATGGATGTACCCTCCTGCAGGGTATGCTGACCTGCACGGAGGAGGGTGGGCAGGTGCCAGAGGCTGCTCCTGGAGTTATTCGGGACACCATGCGCCTGTCTCAAGATTGCCTGGCCAGGGTGATCACCAGGACATTGGCAGAGCGACGGAGAATGGTTCTCGATTGCGTAGAACCAGGACCGGAGATGAGGGCTGCATTGTCGTCTGCGCCTTTCATCGGTCCAGGCTTGTTCGGCAGCTCGGCACGACACGCTCTCTCCAAGGTCGCGTCAATGGTTGCAGAGCAGGAGGTAGTCGGCAAGTCATGGAAGTCGACTAAGAGGACACCGCCGCAGCAGTCCTACAGGCAACATCCCCAGGAGCAGCAGAGAGAGCGTCCAAGATCGCCCTTCCGTCCCTCAGGTCGTGATGTCCATCGGCCATCCGGCTCTCAAGGACCTGGCTGTTCATCTTCATACAAATCCTCTAATAAGAGGCCGTATGAAGATGACAGGAAGGGTGGCGGTTCGGGCCACGGTGGTTACCATAAGGATAACCGTGGCGGCGGATCCAGACCGTCATATTCCAAGAAGCCGAGGGGGGGGGGCCGTGGGGGTCGGTCCTGATGGGATTCCGGTGGGACCAGTTCCGGTGACGTCAGGAACGAAGGGAGTCGAGAATCTTCACCCAAGCGATTTAGCATCTTCGCGTACAATCTTGACCGCCAGCTGTGTGCAGATTCCTTCCGTCGGAGGCAGACTTCAACTGTTCTTAAGCCAATGGGAACAGGTCGTGCGAGACTGTTTAGTCTGTCAATGGATAAGAAAAGGCTACGAACCGGACTGGCTCATCTATCAATCATTAGTTCCGTTAACATCGACTCCAATATGGACTCCCATTCCAAGGGAATCCGATCGTCTAGATGCCATTTGCTCAGAAATAGAATTGCTTCATCAGAAGAATGCGACTCATCTAGTGCGCAATCAGTCATCTCTAGGCTTCTATTCGATGATGTTCCTCGTTCCAAAATGTACTGGAGGATGGAGACCAATTCTCAATCTCAAACCGTTGAACAAATTTATTCTTTCTCCCAAATTTCAGATGGAGACTGTAGCAGCGGTAATGACAGGGCTGAGAAAAGGCATGTGGGCAGTGTCGATAGATCTGAAGGATGCTTATTTTCACATTCCAATGTCAATTCCTTTTCAGAAATACCTTCGCTTTGCATTCCAAGACAATGTTTGGGAATTCAGTGCGCTTCCATTCGGCCTGACCACAGCACCGAGGGTCTTCACCAAAGTGGTTCTCGCCATGACTTCTTTCGTTCGCAGGAGAAACATAGCTGTTCATACTTACATAGACGACTGGCTGCAAAAGGCGGGGAAGCCAGTGACTCTGCGCAACAATCTGCAGGTAGTCCTAGCCTTATTAAAGGATCTAGGATGGATTGTGAATCTAGAGAAATCAGAATTGACTCCATCCCAGGAGTTTGTTTATCTGGGAATCTTTTTCAACCTCAGGGACGGCGTAGCTTTTCCAGTGGAGAGCAGAGTCAAGAGCCTGATTGCATTTGTGGAGTCGGTTTCTCTAGGAGCCTATCTGACGGCACGTCAATTTCTCATAATACTGGGTTTACTAATATCTCTGGAGAAGGTGGTTCCATATGCGGCACTCAGGTGCAGGCCAATTCAGATGTATCTAATGTCATTCTGGTCTCAGAGAACGGATCTCTTATCTCTGAGGATACCAGTGAAAGAACCATTGATATTCCACCTTCAGTGGTGGTTATCAGAACAGAATCTCCTGCGAGGTGTTCCTCTACAACGTCCTCAACCTCAGATGTCCATCTTCACAGATGCATCGATGACCGGTTGGGGAGCAGTATTGGACGATCAGTCAGTGTCAGGGGAATGGGATCGGACCAATGCGCAGAAACATGTCAATGTTCTCGAACTATTAGCGGTGGTATTGCCACTTCGAAAGTTCGAGAGTCTAATTCAAGACAAGATTGTCCTAATAGGGACAGACAACTCAACAGTTGTGTCTTATTTGAACCGCCAAGGCGGGACGAGATCACCAGAGTTGTGTATGATCATTTGGAACCTTCTGCTGTGGTGCCAAGAGAGGAATGTTATTCTTCGGGCAGCACACATTCCAGGAAGATTGACCATCCTAGCGGATGCTCTCAGTCGAAGGACGGTTTGTCGTCCGACGGAATGGCAGCTCAACCAGTCGGTAGCGGAGCTTCTATTCAAACATTGGGGCAAGCCAAATGTCGACCTGTTTGCGATGAAACAAAACGCAAAGATGGCCACTTACGTGTCACCGATCCCGGACCCGCTATAGACGCACTGGCGATAAGTTGGAAGGGAATGTACGCGTATGCATATCCTCCAACAATTCTCATCCCAAAAGTTCTGGCAAAGATAAGAGAGGGAATGTGCCAAATGCTACTGATCGCCCCTTATTGGCCAGGCCGATCATGGTGTACGGATCTGCTGGACCTTCTGGTCTGCAATCCAATCCCTCTTCCAGACAGAAGAGATCTAATCTCTCAGAACAAGGGTCTGTACCTTCACGACAGACCAGAAATGTTCAAATTGACTGCATGGATGTTATCAAGCAGCGTGCAATTGAGGGTGGCTTTTCTGAGCAAGCAGCGAAGTTTGTTGCTTCAGCCAGAAGAGGTTCAACCACGAAAACATATAATTATAGAATCAACAAATTTGCAGAGTGGTGTAAGGGAAGAGATATCAATCCCTTTTCTGCATCTGTTCAACACGTAGCAGATTTTATCTGTCATTTATACGAAGTTGACAACCTTGTACCTTCAACCCTAGCAGCATATAAGTCTGCATTAGCTTCAGTCATTCCCAGTCTGGCCATTGAAGGAGTGGAGAATGACACCTTGAATGAAGTTATTAAAGGAATGAGCAATCTGCGACCTAGACAGCCAATTCCTATCCCAGCATGGAATCTATCTCTTGTTCTACAGGTTTTACGGCATGCTCCCTTTGAACCAATTAGATCTATAGACATTAAACTGTTAACTATTAAATCAGTTTTCTTGGTTGCAGCAGCGTCGGCGAGAAGGAGAAGCAAAATACATGCGCTTTCTGCCGAACAAGACCATTTTGTCGTCACGGGTGAAGATTTAAGACTACTTCCACGTCTTTGATTCCTGGCAAAGAATCAGTCACTTAAATATCCAGGACAGCCGATCAATTTGCCAAGTTTAACTAGACATGACCCAAACTCTTCTGCTTGGTGTCGTTTCAGATGTCTGAAAATGTATAAGAAACGTACTGAGGAGTGGAGAGATAACCCAAAATCTCTGTGGTTATGTCTCAAAGCTCCTCATTTACGCGCCTCGAAAGATCCTATTTCTCGTTGGATAGTTGACGCTATTCAGATGTTGCACAAAATCGCTACAGGAAAGCGATTGATCATGCGAATGCCCATCAGGTCCGAGCACTAGCAGCATCATCGGCCCTTTATAAGGGTGTCTCATTAGAGGAGGTGATGTCTGTAGCACAATGGCATGCCGAGTCATCATTCACTGATTTCTACCTTCGCGACATCTCCAGCGCACTTAATCCGGTAGCCATCACCAATTTATCGAATCTAAACTAAGCCACATCCGACCATTACTTCGCACACATCACAAAGTCTTCTACTTACACTGAACAATGGCTATGCACATGACTTGAGTACGACCGTGGATTGGGCCGAGCTCCTGTGATGAACAAGAAAAGATCAAGCACTCAAAATGGTGAGTGTTTACATTAATTAAGTGACTATAAATATATTTACTTATAGTCGAAATACCAGACTGCTTAGGTAAATAGTCTGGTACAAGCGTATACTTATCCTCTCAAACAGACATTAGACTCATTCCAATTTGAAAATCTAATCGATATACTGATATTTTTTCAAAATTAGAAGTTGTAGTAGCTTCTTTGCACTCTACTGGACTGCCCTAGCTGAGACTTGGGGCTGACACGGGTCTGGTGGGTATTGCATCCCCATTGACAGCCCTCTGAATTTTGTGCGGACAAAAAGGGTGGGGGGGGGAGCGCGGTCTAGACCATGGAGGTTTAGCACTCTATGAGTCAGATGGCAGAACCCAAGCGTATGCCAGGGTTCTAGTCTCTTCACAACCTTCTCTGATGGATGGTAGATGAGTGCTGGTTCGAGCCTCACCTCCTCCCACCGGTATTTCATGGCTGTCGAAATCCGGAGTTTATCATAATAGTACATCTGGTAAGTATTATTCGAAGTAGAATAATAAAAGCATCCGCTTTTGTTTCTACGAGAATTCTTAATACTTACCAGATGTACTATGGCCCTGCCTCAGCCACCCCGCTGAGGTGAGGCTGAGCTGCTTTCGCTGTTTGTCAAGGCAAATATAAGACGAATCTGACTGTGATTGGGAATTGGCTCTGTACCTGCAGCTATGGTAATTCCCGGACACAGTATGGGCAGGACCAGGAGAGTGCGGAGTTTTAATTGTTTATTTTGAGCTAGACTAGATAATAGACATTATCATAATAGTACATCTGGTAAGTATTAAGAATTCTCGTAGAAACAAAAGCGGATGCTTTTTTTAGTCTGTCCGCACCATATCTCGGGGCCGTGGGAAGGTAGAATCACCAAATTAAATTACGTAGATCCAATCCTATTGCGGCTGGCTACAGGAAGTGTGAGTTTCAGATCAAATGGTTCAATATCTAGGTTCCAAGTTCATGGCATAGTTTCTCCGCTTATTAAAAGTCTTATTTCGAGTCCGATGTCTTGTAAAGCAAAATAAATATCCCCACCCTCGTGAAATCACTTATTCTCACATTAAATCCTACCACTCTCATGTCAAAATTGTAAACTTTCAAAGTAAATTAAACGAAGAGTCAGTGTTGATTTTTCAACAAATTTGGTGGAAGATGTTGCTGGCGTAGACAGCAACATCATCCACCAAAATTGTTGAAAAATCTATGGCCGTTTCTTTGTTATTGACACAGTAAAAGACAGAATATTGACATCAGAGTGGTACAGGTTAAAAGTCAAAGATTTTCTTCGAGTGGTAACGTTGGGACGGTGATCCTCATTTTAGGACACCTCCCGTGGCCACACCCTTAAAGAATCATGGTATCTGCCCACATGTGTAAAACCCACCCTGCATGGAATGTGGGAGCACTGCCTGCATCAGGACAATATTCCCTGTCAGCATCTGTATTATTGATTTCCTGCAGGCAGTGGGTGAGCCGCCATTGTTCCTGGCCAGTTCTGTCCTCTTTGCTATAAAAGACGCCATCAAATCGGCAAGGCGTGATGCTGGATTTGAAGGACACTTTCAACTGGACAGTCCGGCTACCCCAGAGCGAATTCGTATGGCCTGCCTCGATCAGTTCACGGAGAAGGTATCGCCTAACATTAATCAGTAAATAATTATTTCACCCTCCCTATCCCTAAATATATATGGTTTTAAATACCATTTGTGTTTTCAGTCTGTGGGTCCGTTTTGGTATCTACAGTTCTATTAAATGGATCCTGACTAAACTTCGATGTGGGTACAAAAATGTCCATTGACTATGGGGGCAAAGTTTAATGCCATTATGACCCAATTAAGTTCTACTAATGAGACGTTCACAAGACTGCTTGAAGATTACTCTCCGGAATCCAAGGAAGGCTATTGACTTTTGGAGTCTAAATGTCAAATGCCAAGGTCATGATGGCCAAGATTACTGGAATTGCATTACATTTCCAGATAAATTCTACTGAAGGAATATTCAGTATGTCAATGGTATGGTCGCCCAATGGACCTTTCCTGTCTTAGCTATGCTCCTCCCATCTATATCTAAGCTCCACCCATACCTCACTTATGTTGGGATCGATCGATCCCCGAATTTATTTCAGAAAACTATACAGGTAAGCTGTTGAATACTTTGAAACTAATTTAACTGGGTGCTGTTGCTGCCTATGGCAAAATATTCAACAGAAAATGTATTAAATAGTAAAGTCATACAATTTATACAACCTGACGGACTATTAAGCATTTAAGGCGGACTAACTCGAGTCATTCATGACGTAATGATTATGACATCAGCCTACACGCCACGTAGTTGATTATGATGTCCTATGATTGACTGAGGAAATGTATTCATGAATTGCATGAATGGCATGTGTACTGGACAATAACCACTTAAGGCATTTTTAACAAACCTGTATACGATGTTGCCATGGGGGATCTGAAGAAGCTGATTGATATTGGCGTCAGTATATCAATGGTAATCCTCGCCAAACTTTAATGGGAATGTTGCCCACGCGGGTCATGATAACATTCTTGATACTATCCGTGCTTGCCTTTCTGCGTCCATTACCTTTAACAAAGTAAACCTTGTATGGCGTGTGCACGTGTACGAGCGTGCATGTGTGTGCGTCTGTGTGTGACAAACCAACATGCACACACGCACATCACCCACACACGCACGCACGCAGGCAGGCACACAGCCACCCACCCAACCACCCACCCACGCACACACACACATACGCACATACACACACACCTACACACACGCGCGCGCGCACCACACGATATTATATATATATATATATATATATATATATATATATATATATATATATATATATATATATATATATATATATATATAAGCATAATAATCTATTACTAGCTATCCCCCACCAATTTCTTGCGCTATGTCCCGCCCATTACTAGCTATGCCCGCCCATTGCTAGCTATGTCCCGCCCATTAGCTATGCCCCGCCAACTTCTAGTTAAGCACCGCCTATCTTTTCTTCTTGTGGCGATTGCTTTATATATTTTTAAACCTGAATTCCCAGAATTTACTTTTCAAGTTAACAATACAGGTAAGCTGGTGAATATTTTGAAACTAATTTGACTGTATGATTGCTGCCACAGAGTTCAATCAAATTAGTTTCAACATATTCAACATAATATTTAGGCTATTAGAAATAAATAGTGAGTTGTTCATGACATACAAGTCATACACTTTACGGACTTCAACGTTCATGACGGAGATAGATACTTGTGTTGTTGATACCAGCCTACATGTGACGTATTTGATTTTGACGTCATATACTTGAGTAACATATCTGACCCCTCAATTGTGTCGCAGTTATTTATATTATTATACTTATTATAATATTAGCCATTAATTATCTCTCTTTATTACAGTTTCCAGCGCCCAATCCTGACTCGTACATACCATGGTTTGTGACATTGACGTGAAGCGCAACGTACAGTAATCGCCGGCGTTGAATATGCCGAACTAAATTGCCTTACTCAGCCTAGATGACTTGAGAAAATAAAATATATTTTATATTAAACTAGATCCCTGCACAAAGCAGTAATTACATATTAGCAAGTGTACTAATGGAAGAATCAAGCTTTAAATAGGCTCTGCCTATCTCTAGCTACACTCCATACACTCTTTTACCGTAGTAGGATCGATCGATCGATGCACTCCCTGAATCCCAATTTCCAGAAGACTATGCAAATAAGCTGTTGAATATTTTGAAACTAATTTGACTGGGTGATGTTGCTGCCCATTGCATCAACAACGCCCAGTCATATTAGTTTCAAAATATTAAACAGAGTGTTTATTAAATAGTAAAGACATACAATTCGTACTGCAACGCTTAGTCCGTCATCAATTAAGCGTTCTTGACGAACTATATCGCGTCATTTGTCACGTCAAGTAGTTGATTATTATGTCATATGACGTCATATAATGGATGGGATATATGACATGCTTTCTCTGTACTAAGGATGGTTTCTCCTATGAGACGTCCCTTGTGGCTAGAGCGAGAGGCCTATCCATATAATCAGAGTATTGTATGCAGATCACCATTGCAGAGCGTAACATCTAAAGATTCAGGAAATGAACTAGCCTCTACGGAATCCTCTCACTTTGCGGTCAAGCAAGCAAGGTCAACATTATTAGCTCACCTGGCCAGAATGGCCAAGTGAGCGTATGCCATGGCGACCGTCCGTCGTCAGTCCGGCGTCCGTCCGTCCATCCGTCTAGCCGCCCGTCCATCTGTCCGTCCGTCACCTTTTTCCTTTAAACGACTTCTCAAGAACCACTAGGCCGATATAAGTTATCTTTGGCAGGAAGTATCCTTAGGGCATAGGGATCCACGTTTGTTCAAACGAAGCCAATCGGCCAATTTGGCCAGTGGCCAATTTGGATTTCGGCCGATTTTTAGGAAATGTCTTCTCCGAAACCGCTTGTTGGATCGAAGCAAATCCCATGAAATATGATCTAGGGCAAGAGGTAAACCAAGTTTGTTCAAGGGAACTTGATTGGCCAAATGGTTCAGCGGCCATTTTGGTTGACCTAGTTTTAGCGAAAACGACTTCTTCTCCAGAACCGCTGAAGGAATCAGGCCAAAATTTGATATGATTAGGGACGAAAGGCCATTAAAGTTTGTTCAAGGGAAGTTAATCCGTCAAAAAACATGGTGCAGTCGGCCAATCAAAATACAGCATGTTTGGCGGCCATATTGGATTTTTTTATTTGATGGATTTTGAGGCTGAAATTGGTTTTACATAGGTTTTTTGGGTATTCTGATCACAAATTTGCAATTTTCAAAGCTGTCGGATAAACGGTTTGGTGGCCATCTTGGATCATTTTTCCGCCAAAAGCTCCCATAGTAAATCAATGGGAAATTTAAAATGTCTACTTTTCGAGAACTTATGAGACGATTTCAATTATATTTGGCAGGAAGCATCCTTACGTTGTAGAGATTCAAATTTGTTCAAACGAAGCCGATTGGCCAATTTGGCCGGTGGCCATCTTGGTTTTTGGACGATTTTTTTTAACTTCTTTAAAAATCTTCTCCGAAACCGCTTGGTGGATTGAAACAAACCCCATGAAATATGATCTAGGGCAAGAGCTGAACCAAGTTTGTTCAAGGGAACTTGATTGGTCAAATGGTTCGGCGGCCATTTTAGTTGACCTAGTTTTAGCCAAAACAGCTTCTCCAGAACCGCTGACGTGATCGAAATTTGGCAGATCTAATTAGGGATTAAGGGCCATTAAGGTTTATTCAAGGGAAGTTGATCCGTTAAAAAAACATGGCCGTAGTGGGCCTATCAAAATACAGCATGTTTGGCGGCCATATTGGATTTTTTTATTTGATGGATTTTGAAGCAAAAATTTGTGTAGTACAGGGTTATGAGTATGCTGATTTCAACCATGCCATTTCTGAATCTATCAGATAAACGGCTTGGCGGCATGTAGTAAAATTGGCATTTAGTACCGGTGGTCTTTATAGCATGTTTAACTGCATTCTAAAACCCTTGTAATCATTTGACAGAGTGACCAAACTCACTTAGCAGCAGTTGCTCACTAGTTCAAAATAAAATTTGACTGAAAGTCATTTCTGCCTTAGAATGCAACAACTTTCAGTCAAATAAATATCAAAATATTCAAAGTCATATATGTCAGCATACACAATACATATCTTAGATATTTAGCCAGCATAGGAAAACATTTAATCTTGTAATTTAAAACCACAACTAATTCTCAGGATTGAAATGAAATTAATATCCTGTGAGGTAGTGAGCTGATGAAGTGTACCATAATCACATACTGATTCTAAAAGATTTATTTAATTAATTCATCATTAACACTTTAACACTCATATCAGCCAAAAACGGCTTCTGCAGTGGTCGTGAGAAATGTCCATTTGCCGACTAAAAGAAGACGTCTTTTGAAAATTTACCACGGGAATGACTGGCTCGATAACCGAGCCAGTCATTCCAGTGATAAATTTTCAAAAATAGTCTTCCCTTGGTCTGCAAGTGGATATTTTCTTTGAGAAAATTTAAATTGTCTTGAATAAATGTGAGGGTTAAAGGGTTAAAGCCAATTAATTCTAGCAATGAATTTAGTTGAGTATTGCATTAATCACAAGTTTTGTTGGATAGCATGTAGCATGGTGACGGACATTTTGAAAATGGTTTTGCTGATGATGTCTGTTACTGTCAAGTGCAGCAACAGTTTTCAGCATGACTATTCAACCCTTGTCACACCAATGTCTAGAGATTAATTGTTACAAAGCCAGTATTAGAAAGGCTGGTGTACAGTTTGTAAACACCATTGCTGAAGACCATTGCTGTCATAGACAGTGCTGTTGCTGTTATACAATTGACAGCAACAGCTTACACAACAGCTGTTAAGCAACAGCTTAGCGCATTATTTCCAGTTAAATAATTTGTAGAAGGGAGAATTTAATCAACATCACTGATAAAAATTAGATATTAAATCATAGGTCACTGATTTTAACTTATTAAATAAAATATTACAAGTTATACATGTCAGACTGTATAATCATTAATATATTATTTAATAAGTATAAATTAGTATGTCATTAATTACAATTGATATGTTAACCGCTATCGATGATCTTGATTATGTAGCTTTAATACGCGCTATTACGTCATGACAACAAGTTGCCCAAACCTCTATCATGCCTTTGGTACAACAACTCCGTCTTGAAGAATCAAGAGGAAGACCTGGTTAGATGTCACATAAGGTCTGGTTGGTAAATATACTAAAGTGGAATCAAGATGTAACTGCATTTTTAAATTTATATTATAGTATTTTATTTCATTAACTAAATAAATTTTTTACAATTTTTTATGATAAGATGGTAGTATTAAATGAAACAAATAAGGAGTCAAAAAAGTATCAGAATAATAAAGATATAAATGCATATGCATATCATTATCAGTACTAGAGATACATATTTCCATTGTTATAATATATCGCAATGACTAGACATTTCTAAGAACAAGCTGTAGTATCATTGCCTTAATATATCTTATATATTGTCATAAAAGTAAGGTAAATACCTTTTTGCACAAATAAACCTCTAGCATTAAGCATGTGTAGAAAATTTCTAACATCAGTATCACTGAAAATCATTGCTACTTACAGTAACAATGACTGACAGTCATATTAATTTAAAAAAATCAACATGCATGCATGAAAATACTTCAACAAAACTTGTTAAACTATGGCAATGGAAGGTATAGATAGTTACATACCAATACATACTCTACATATAAGTATATCCTGTGTTGGACGGTTGGAAGATTTCTACATTAGCACGATGGTCAACAGCGTCACATTCTGAAAATTTTTAATTTAACTTAGTGAGATATGATAAAAAGAGACATGCATATATACCATATATATTAAGCTTAATAATATATAAACATTTACACCGCAAGCTATACGAACGAATATCAATCTTTTGTTACCAGTCATTACAGGTCAAAGACTGTTGAATATGAATGACCAAGTCATAAATTGTTGAATATGAATGACCAAGTCATAATGATTCATATCATATTGAAAAAGAAAATTAGAACAAATAATATATATATATAACAATAAATTAATCGACAAATATACATATATGTATTTATAATTTTAATAGTCAATATATTGTCAATATATTGTCAGCATTAACCAAGAAAGAAAACTTGTAAGTTTAGCTTAAAAGAAAATTTTTTATATATTTAATTTATATTTACACTTAACCCATTCACAAATAGATTCTTCACGTCTTAATTCCAGAGTGACTGAACTAGAAGTCTGATATTAAAATTAATTTGACTGTAAGCAGTTGTTCGTTATCTTTAGTAGCAACAGTATACAGTAAAGTAGTTTTAAAATAACAGTAGAGTAATTATTACAATGTGAAGAAATGCTATTGTGGAATTTGACAGTGAAAGGGTTAATTTTTCGTTTGTATTTCGTTTTAGTTAAAGCTTAAGTTAAATTATGTGTAAATCTGTTTGGTTAAAGTTTAAGTTAAAATAGGCTTTAATCTGAGCTAAAATAGTTATTGGTTGATCAACCGACTAATGGCCAGAGAAAATGATACATACATACAAATGTAAATTGTGGTAAAACAAGATGCATACATATATATATGTATCAATTTTTTGTAAAAGATGGAAGAACGGAATTGTCCAAAAGCTCCACAATATCTAAGTCATCAAAAATAACTCCTTGCATACTAACATATGGCCATAAAGCTGAAAAGTAATTTGATCTGAGGCATAATTTTTATGCCTACCATTTTGGTAAATTTAGTAAAAGGCTTCTTCAAGGCTCCCCCCTTTAAATTCCTGAGCTGTATTTCTGGGCGACAGTTATTATTGGGATCCCATAAAAACCTCACCGAGGAGCCGATACAGCCACTTCCATCTTTTCTATCTACCTATCTATTAAATTTATCACTTTATAAAGAAATTTATAAATTATTTGTATATATGTTTATTAAATATTAGTTTTAATTATTTGTTTGAATGTATGTTCTATATATACAATATCGTAAAAAATAATTAAATAAAAGTAAATAAATAATATCTCTTATGTCAAAATTATCTTATATATACACTTTAGAAATTATAGTACAGTTCAGAAATAAAATAACAAATGATCCCAAATGACACAAAATGCACCGTTGAATATTTTGACCGTAACTTTATAAAAATAAAATAAAAAATCAGGGAGTTATTACTACAATAAACTCCAATCCAAATATAATCAATTTATTCAACGGAAATTTTGTATCAGAGAACATCCGTCTTCATATTGTACATATTAAAATTCAATTTCATACTGTACTGTATGATGCCAAATATTGAAAAACTGATAACTTTTTATCTTATATGAGTTTATATGTGATTTTATATGTGATTCATAGCGGTAAAATAGTAAGTCAGAAAATGAAATAAAAGCTAAAAGACACGGAATGGTTAGTCAAAGATAGTAAAATTAGGTCAAAATATTTTTTAAATAATCGTAGTAATAGATTTTCTAAAGACCAAAAAATTAAAAACCGTACATATTGATGACGGATGAATAATTACAGAATACTTACTGAAAATTGAGTTGTCATGGAATATACTCCAATGTGAATATCAGACCGTTGTTAAACAATAATAACAATCTCACTTACCACCAAATAAAATTGAGGATTGGCACACAATACTTTTTAATTTGTTTGCCAGATGTTGTAAAAACAACAATAATTAAGTATCAAATTTGCTATTTAAATTGCTATGTAACAGACTTGAAAGAATCATTAATCATAAATCATAAAGCTAACCAATACTCAAATTCACGCTTAATTGATCCTATAGATGGAAAAAATTGTAAATAATACACATCAGACGACATTAACTTGGAACGCACATGTTTGTTTATAATCTCGCGCTAATGACCTCATAATAGAAATTGGGTTGTCTCCCTTATAATAGTGTAGCGGGAGAAGTGACCTAGACTAGTCAGTTCAAGGCTATTGAAAGCATATATAGAATGTATCTTTAAATTCTTGGCCTATTTAACATACAGGTATGGAAAATATATCAATCTAGTGACTTAGGTTCAGTCAGTTCAAGGCTATTGAAAGCATATATAGAAACATATCTTTAAAATTATAATTATAATTATGGCCTACTTAACATACAGGTATGCAAATTATGTCAATCTAGTGACTTTAGGTTCAGTTAGTACAAGGCCATTGATAGCATATATAGAATTTCAATATTGTTATGTCTTATATATTATTATTGTCATACATAATTTTGAATAATTTTGAAACTAATTTAACTGGAAATCATTGCTGCCTATGGCAGCAATGGCTTCCAGTCAAATTAGTTTCAAAATATACAACATACAGGTCTGGAAAATATATCAATCTTGTGACTTAGGTTCAGTCAGTTCAAGTCTATTAACAGCATATATAGAAACATATCTTTAAAATTCACAAAAAAGGGTAGAGATTAATTGTTACAAAGCCAGTATTAGAAAGGCTGGTGTACAGTTTGTAAACACCATTGCTAAAGACCATTGCTGTCATAGACAGTGCTGTTGCTGTTATACAATTGACAGCAACAGCTTACACAACAGCTGTTAAGCAACAGCTTAGCGCATTATTTCCAGTTAAATGCGTTAATAAGATTCGCTTCTTATCAATTTATTATTATTAGCTCACCTGGCTATCGATATCAGAGGACACAATATCTTACCTATTTTTCTAGGTTAGGAAAACGGTTAATCCTTTAGCCATCATATCAGCCAAAAACGGCTTCGGCAGTGGTCTTGAGAAATGTCTATTTGCAGACCAAATGAAGACTATTTTTGAAAATTTTACCATTGGAATGACGGACTCTTTTTACTGAGCCAGTCATTCCAGTGGTAAATTTTCAAAAATGGTCTTGGTCTGCAAATAGACATTTTCTATGAGAAAATTGAACTTTTCTTAAATTCAATGGTTAAATGGTTAATTAATGTGCAATTGGAGTTTTATTTCCACCATCCATTGACATATGACAGCTTTTATTACCATAATAGATAAAAAATAAATTAACAGGTTAACCTTTTCCCTGCAACTGCTGCCTAAATATTTAAGATATGTATTGTGTACTCTGATACCTATACTGTTAAAATATTTTGAAATGTATTTGATTCATTGAAAGTTGTTGCTGCCTAAGTCAGCTATGACTCAGTCAAATTATTTTTTAAATAAATTGCAGCATCGCGAACCTGGCCATTCAGCAAGATGTACACGTGTTAAAAGGATGGTTTGGAATATACTCAGTTGAACCTGCTATAAAGACCATCTGTATTAACTCTTCTTAAATTAGTTTAACGGAAAGCCAATGTTGCCTTCGCGTCAAATTAATTTCAAAATATTCAACAAAATAAGTTTTATATCATAAAGAATATACTTTTCCGGGATTTATGGGTGAAAGGGTTAAGAGACCACCTGCCTTAAAGACTATTTTCTTCATTTGCTAAATGCAATTAAGCAATGTATTTGAAACTTTATTAGCCCTTTAATGGTCAAAACAGCGAAAACCTGCCTCTGCAGTGGCCTCGAGGAATGTCGATTTGCAGGCCAGCATGAGTATTTTTGAAAATTTATCACTGGAATGACTGGCTCGATAATCATGAGAATCTTTGCAAAATAACCATTTGACTGAAAGTCATT
The DNA here is from genome assembly GCA_034401795.1 of Chaetoderma sp. LZ-2023a. Classification (NCBI taxonomy): domain Eukaryota; kingdom Metazoa; phylum Mollusca; class Caudofoveata; order Chaetodermatida; family Chaetodermatidae; genus Chaetoderma; species Chaetoderma sp. LZ-2023a. Next base: position 37,453,247 of record CM067374.1, on the reverse strand, counting down.
GGAAGTGGCACTGATTGATGTAAAACTCCATAAAGATTAGTTGAGTTGTAAATGTTTCAGGTGAGCAACACAGGCCCCTTGGGCCTCTTGTTGTAGAATTTCTGTTCCGCACAGCATACTTGACCATTTATTTATTTTCTCATTAACGGCCAGGCTTTTGTAATTTTACTTTCCAAAACCTATTTTGTCCATGGGAAAAAGGTTGTCGAAAATATACCAATAGAACAGGGACATGTGATAAACGAACGGCAACAACAGCACATGTACCATATGAACTTAATGGATGGACAGCTTTTGGAGACCGAGAACCGCTCACAATGGCCGCCCCTCGCAAATGGAAGCGCGAAACAACAGACTGCATGGCCGCATTGGTTTCCCATCCTGCAATCTCAGCGGGACCCACATTACACCACCCAAAGATGCTGCAGAACATCGTTGCTTTAACAAAGTCTTCACCATATTTTTGTAACCGTGGTATAATGTTCAATCATGGAACGTCGAACAACGACGACGACGACGACGACAACAACAACAACACTACATGTATGCCTGAATCCAATTGGGATAAAATTACTGTTCGTTATTACAAAGAAAATGATCGCACTATTAAGAATAATTACAATAGAACTACAGATGAGAGTGACAATTATTCTAATATTAATTACTGTAACAGCACTACTGATACAACACCTACTGCTACTAGAGCTTATGCCGATACTACTGTTAATGCTAATGATGCTGCTACTGCCACTGCCACTGCTACTGCTACCGCTACGGCTACTGCTATCACTACCGTTAACGATGCTGCTACTGTTACTAATACTATTACTGCTAATACTGCTACTACTGCCACCGTTGCTGCTGAGGCTACTACAATTCCTAGTATTAGGGATACAATAACTACTGGTAATGTTGATACTGCGACTGCTAGGGATAATAATAATAATAATAATAATAATAATAATAATAATAATAATAATGATGATGATTTCACTGCTATGTCCCATACAATTAATAGCACCGCAGGATGTTCTGAATCCATTGTGCTCCGTATAGCATTGTGGAATGTTAATGGACTTGTAACATCGAGACATAGCAAAATTCAATCCGCTCTGTTTCAAGTATTAAAAATCGAATGTGATATCATTTTAGTTACAGAATCTTGGGGATCTGAATTAGTAGATATGCATGTAGAACATTTTAATTACATCGAGTTGAACAGAAAACGAAATAAGCGTGCAAAAAGGGACTCAAGGTGGATTTATAATTTACTATAAATCTTGTATTGAGAAGGGAATTTCACTCGTGCAGAAGGAATGTGATGATATTATATGGACAAGCAATACTTTAACCTCAATAGTAATTTGTATTTATGTGTGTGTTATGTCCTTCCAGATGGTTCGCCTAGAATTGGACAAGTGGTTCATGATGTTTTTGACTTTGTAAATAAGAAACGTGATGTTGAAAATAATTGTATGTTTATAATATGTGGCGATTTTAATGCTAAAACTAAACTCCTGCCAGACTCTGCTGAAAATGATATTTCCCGCTATTTAGCTCTTGATGGAGAATATGTGGAAGATATAAATATAAAACGATGTTCTAAAGATACTGGTAGGGCAAATAAAAATGGACATAAATTATTACATTTTTGTAAAGGCTCGGGTATGCGGATTGTTAATGGTGGGGTGGGGAGTGATTACGGGATTGGGGAAATAACATGCGTAACAGCAAGGGGAGAAAGCCTGATAGACTACTTCTTGTGCTCTATGCAAAACTTAAGCATGATAAAAGACCTTAAAGTTGAAGCCCCGAACGAATTATCAGACCACTGTTGTTAAGTGTGAAATGAATGTAATTACTGTAGCGACCTACAAGACCATCGATCAAACTACGCGATGCAATTTTAGACAGAAAATACAGCTGGAAACCCGAATTTGAAGACGAATTTAGAAAGAATTTGTAAGCCGAGTACAAAATTTACTCAAAGATGTGGCCACGATTTTAATTGACCCACTCAATATAAGCGAAATTACCATTGCAGAGGGTGTTGATAAATTCACCAAAGCAATAAAAACGGCAGCTGATAAACAATTCCTAGTTAATAAATATCGCAATAACACATTTAGTAATAGAAAAAGGTCAGTTTTCAAGCATTCAATAGAATGTGAGGAAAAGCGAACGCATTTTTTCCGCGCACTTAATAGGTACTGGAAAGAAAAGTCGGAAATGTCACGGACTAACATGATAAAATCAAGAACCACGTTTAAGTGGTCTGTTAAAATGAACAATATAAAACAATCTAGAATTTTAACCAGGAATCTACATAACGCGCAGTATAAAGATACTAAACAATACTGGAAAATTTTGAAATCCGGTAACAAGATTAGTAAAATAAACATAGATCTCGATGATTTCGTCGACTTTTCGAAACAGGTAAATAATCCTACTGGCGATTTCTACCAAGCTGAGCCTGATATAATTAACTACGTCCAGGAAGAACTAAGGACGAACAACGTTAGTACCATTGATGAGTTAAACACGATGATAACCGATACCGAGATCAGAAAGGCAGTAAGTCAATTAAACAATTGTAAGAGTGCCGGAGCTGACAGGTGATAAACGAATCTTTCAAAAATGCTGTAAACAAACTTTTGCCTTTTATAAATGTACTGTTCAATAGTATTTTTAGTAGCGGATGTTTTCCTAAAATATGGTCGGAAGGCATTTTAGTCCCTCTGCACAAAAAGTGAAATACCATGGATGTGAAGAACTCCAGAGGGAATACGCTGTTAAGTATACTAGGTAAATTATTTACAAAAATTCTGAAAAATAGGTTGAATAAATGGGCGTAATTAAACGGTAAATACGTAGAAGCGCAGGTAGGTTTTAGGACCGGTATGGGTACCGTAGATAATATATATCTCGTAAGTGGTGTAATTTCTCACTTGTTAAATAAAGGGAGGAAGTTGTACTGTGGCGTTGTCAATTATACAAAGGCGTTTGACTACGTGGTGCATGACTGTTTATGGTATAAATTGTTAAAAATAGGTGTTAAGGGAAACATGATAAATATTATTATGTCAATGTACAATGACGTAAAAACTCGAGTTAGAGTAAATTCTAACGTATCGCATATTTTACATGTCGAACCGGAGTAAGACAAGGGGAAAGTTTGTCGCCATTCCTTTTTGCCATGTATGTAAACAATCTTGAAGATGAGCTGTATAAAAAGGGAGGGAACGGGGTGGATATATATATGTTAAAATTACTTCTAACACTATATGCCGGCGATATAATATTAATGGCAGAAAATAGGCGCAGTTTGCTGAGAGAGTTAGATATTCTAGCAGATTATTGCAAGCGATGGTGTTTAACCATGAATATTGACAAAACAACGGTAATGGTTTTCAGGCGCGGGGGTAGACTCGGGGATGGGAATAAGTGGTACTTTAGTGTGTCTGAATTAGAAATAGTGAAATATTTTAAATATTTAGGAATTTTATTTAGTACTACAGGTTCCTTTAGGGAGGCTCAGAGATCTTTAGAGGAGCAAAGGCAAAAGGCTGTATTTTCATTACACCAATCATGTAGCGAGTTTGTAGGGTTAAAGCCAAATCATTACTGTAAACTGTTTGACAAACTGGTGAAGCCAATTTTATCTCATGGTGGTGAGGTATGGGGGGTTCCACCGAGGTTACGAAGTCGAAAAGTGTCATCTTAGATTTTAAAAGTAAAGCAAAGTACCCCAAATTGTATTATATATGGGGGGCTGGGGAGGGTGCCTCTGTACCTGATGAGAGAAGTAAGAATTTTAAAATATTGGTTCAGGATTCTGGGATCTGACGATCACAAATTAGTAAAATGTCTGTATAAAGCAATGTATAATGACTGGTTTAATAACAATTACGTTAATAACTGGGTCAAAAAAATTATGTATTGGAAACGCAACGCGAGAATCTCGATAGGGGGCATTTTATTATTCTGTACAAGCAAAGGGCTATGGATAATTTCACCCAAGAATGGAAGGGACAATTAGAAAATAGCAGTAAATGTAGGTTATATAAACATATTTCGCCGGATTTATCATACAAACATTATTTAGACAAAGTTAGAATTGCCAAACACAGACAGGTGTTGTGCCAGCTTCGAATGGGTTCGCATAAGTTACATGTAGAAACGGGTCGATGGCATAAGCCTTTAGCAACACCGTTGATTGAGAGAATATGCGACGATCTGGATTATTTATTTTAATTTGGCCACTATATCAAGAATACCGAAAGAAAACTATAAAACCCTACTATTGGAAACACCCAAGTGTTTATAAATTGACCGAATTATTAAATTCCACAAATGATCAGGTTCTGAAGGGACTCGCAGCATTTACTTACAACGCATTTTTGAAGCAGGCTGAACTTGTAGAATGAGTGCTTCCTCAGCAAGACACCATAGTCTCCCTAAATTATATACATAATGGTGCTCGGTAATAGGTTGATTGCGCAATTTTGGTGGAAATCTTACATTTTAGGAAGCAGCCATCAGAAACTGTCAAAACACATTTGTACATTTATCAAATTTTGCTAAAAGAAGTATGTGGTCGTGAGCTCTCAAATAGGTTCACAATCAACGTTGTTTGGTAAATATCTTGCTATTCGGAATCTGAGGGTCCTATGTCCTGGGGGAGCGTTAGGCCATTTGTTTTATCCTAGATATGATATGATATGATATTTATTTGCATTTTTGCCTGTTTAGGCAAATCATCATAAATTACGCGAGACAATCAATACAACTTACAGTAATTAAAGGTGCATGCTCGCGCCAGAGTGCTTGAGAATAGAATTGTTGAGATTATGTGCTTTTGTGGGCTTGGCTTATGTGCCTCGTTGTAGTGGGGCGGGGTGAGTCATGGCGCATGATGATTTCATTCCATATAAATAAATTTCGTAAGGTTAGTTGTGAATTTGAATGGGAGACTCGTGCCTCTAATTCAATTTGGCAGCTTAAAGAAATTATATTAATTAATATGCGTAGTCAAATCATCGTGTGCTGGGATTTATTTCGTTTCATTGCATCTGGGTGCACAGTTTAGGCCTCTAGGAGCATGTGGTTTTAGCAGTTTTGTTTTCGGGCGTTCTGTGGATATGCACCTTTAAGATCTATACATATATACATGATAAAATGGACCCTTCCAAGTATATCCCTTGACCATATGACGTCATAATCAACTACGTGATCTGTAAGATGACGTCACAATCATGACGACAAGAATGCCTCGATATAGTCAGTCTTAAAGGATTAATAGTCTGACATGTACGAATTCACCTTTCCAAAGTATCCATTCATCATCGTCCAGTCGAGTTTAGCCTCAAGATACCAAACAGCTCATCTGTATAGCTTTCTGGAAATCGATAATCAGGGTTAAGAAGAAATAGCTCCTTCAAGGACATGAAATAACATGCCCAATCCAAACACGCTCATAGTTTCTATATATGGTAGAAATGTCTAGAAAACTTTAGCATGATTAGATCTACGAATTGTAGTGTATGGTATTATTCACTCCATAAGTAATATGTTTTATATTGGTGAAAACTGCTTAAATAATATGCCCAAGCCATGTTTAAGCTGTATATCCCACCTTTACAAATGTTATTATGCTGTTGAAGGGTTTGTGAATATAATGCTAAAGAGAACGTCACTGTATTAGATATAAGATTAGGCATTTAGATACTTGTATAGCATACTAATTAATTGTTAATACATATATATATGTTTAAATGTACACTCAAGGGCCTATGGCTTATTGTGGAATAAATCAATCAATCAATCATATGGATCACTAATTCCGGCGGCGGCGTTGGCGGCGGCAGTCGTCATTTGTGCGGTTTTTTAATCAACTTACTTTTCAACACTGGTTCATCCGATCTCAATGAAATTTTACAGAAGTGATCTATACTATACAGAGATGTGATCTACATAACAATAGATTTAATTTGGGACATTTTAACTATTTTTTCCACGGTTTTGCACTTGAACTTTCTTCATGTATTTTGCAAGTGAAGTTCTGGTTAAGGTTTATTAATCAACTTGTTGATCAACACTGGCTCATCCGATCTCAATGAAACTACAGAAGTTAGAGTTCATGTTTTTCTGGTTAAGGGTTTTTATGGGGTTAGCGGATATCAATAAAATGTTACTGTAGCATTATATACTATGCAGGGGTACTATCCTCATCGTTACCCATTTCATTTTGGGAAATTTCGTTTGCTTTTTCACAGTTTTGGACTTTGGAATTTTTTTCATGGTTTTAGTGTTAAGGTTGTCTATGGACCATGTAACTGAACTATGGTCATTCCGATTTCACTGACACTTTAGAAAAGTGTTCTATGCAATACAGGGATACGATCTGCATCATTACAGATAAGATTTTAGGCAATTTATCTACTTTTCCACGGTTTTGAACAATGAACTTTTTCATGTTTCTTTTGTTGTATTTTTTTATGGACCACTCATTTTCAACAATGGCTCACCAGATATAAAAACAATTTTACAGCAGAGTTATATACTATGCAAGAGTACTATCTGCATCATTACTAGTCTTGTTTGAAAATTTCAAGATCGGCCTATTCGCAGTTTGTTAAAAAAAAGTTCATGTTTCATTACTGAATGTGTATTACAAACCATGCCAAGTTTGCTTTGCCAATCAACACTTTACATGCCTTTACAGGCGAGACATTGTTCGCTTCAGCGTTCTTGTTTTAGATTAAAATTCTGTTATTAAATTGCCATTTATTATGGTCAGTTGATAAATAACATGCTATGGAAGTTTTCTGATTCTATTTATTGGATATAAAATAAAGAGTGTGCAAGGTAACCCTTTCACAGTTTGCGACCTTTCCGACTATTCTATCAATTATGACATCATTTCAGTTAATTATGCAAAACATTCTCTTTACTACCAACATGCAATGAAGGTAATGGACCTTTCCATTTTTAGCTATGCCCCGCCCATCACTAGCTAAGCTCCACCCACACCTCGCCGTGTTGTGATTGATCGATCCCCGAATGGCCTAGCTATCAATTTCCTGAAAACTATACAGGGAAGCTGTTGAATATTTTGTAACTAATTTGACAGGGTGCTGTTGCTGCCTATGGCAGCAACAGCGCCCAGTCAAATTAGTTTCAAAATATTCAGCAGAATATTTATTAAATAGTAAAAGCAAACAATTTGTACAACAACGCATAGACCGTCTTCAAATATGCATTCGTGACGTACTTATCGACGTCATTCATGACGTCATTCATTATGATTTCATTCTACACATCACACAGTTTGTTATGACGTCATATGATGGGGTGGGTACCCTGGAACGGTGAATTGTAAGTCATCGTATTCATGTCGCATGTGTTGTAATATTAAGTGTGTTTATTGCCTTGACGTCCACTGCCGAATGTGACAGGAGATTATATTTTACCCCCTGTATGTGTGTCTATTAGCAGGATATCTAGAAAGGTTTGCACATATGCTGATCAAGCTTGGTAGAAATGTTGGATATATGAGCCCAAAACAATGAGTAGATGTTAGTGCCGATCCGGATTCGAATCCTTATCAGGATATGAAATGTTGCCAAGCCAGCTCCCAGAAAGCTGTTGCAAAACCTAACCCTAAACTACTAACAATTTCTACCCAGTAACAGGATGGAACCTGTCAGGGAATGCTGAAATGTCAGCAGTTAAGGTTAAAGATACAATTGTTAAGTACCAGCAAGAGCGTGAAACATGTATGTGATCCTGTAACATTTCCGTACTCAAATGACCTTTACTGCCCTCATTTCAACTTTCTGCAATCAAAATAACACATTTGTGCTGATTTGACCTTTTTTCACTCAATGACCTTTGGAACTCAATGACGTCTTGCACTCAAATGACCTTTTCTGTACTCATTTGACATTTCTGCACTGAAATAATCCTATTGGGCACTCAAATGCCATTTTTGCGGTCAAATGACCTTCTCATACTTAAAAAGACCTTTATGTACTCAAATAACCGTTTCTGGACCCATTTGACCCTTTTGCATTAAATGAGTGTTTGGCTCTCAAAAGATCTTAGTGGACTCAAATGATGTCTTTGCACTCATCTAAACCTTTTTCTAATTCAGCAGTCAAATGGATAATAACATTTTGCAATTCAGTAGTAAGTGGGTTAATTGAGCCTTGTAATTCACAACTAAAAGCGTTAATTGCAAATTATCATTCATCAGCATAAGAGTGAATTGAAACTTGTAATACAGAAATAAAATTGTTAATTGAACATTGCAATTCAGCAGTAAAAGGGTTAATTATGCCTTGTAAATCAGCAGTAAAAGGGTTAAGTGTCTTGGAATTTAGCAGTAAAATGGTTAGTAAAAGCGTTTTTGGTGACATATGCTTCAGCAGTAAACGGTTTAACTTATACCGGCAATTCAGCATTAAAAGTGTTAATTGTAACTTCCTTTGAACAGTAAAAGGCTGAAGTGAGACATTAATGATGCTTAATGGAGAGTTGTAATTCGACAGTAAAAGGGTTAATGGCCACTTGTAATCCAGCACTAAATGGGTTAATGGACAGTCCAATTCAGCTGTAAAACAGATACCATTTGGAGACTTACAATTCAGCAGTAAAAGCGTTAAGTTAGCCTTGCAATTCAGAAGTAAAACGGTTAATCGAGGCTTGCAATTCAGCAGTAAATGGGTTAATGGAGATTGGTAATATAGGAGCAAAAGTGTTAATGAAGAGTTTTAATCCGATAGTAAATACGATTAATTGAGTCTTACAATTCAGCGGTAAAACTGTTGTGACTTGACTTCGCTTCAGCAGTAAACTGGTTAACTGATACTGGCAATTCAGCATTAAAAGTGATAGTTGTAACTTCCATTCAACAGTAAAAGGCTGAAGTGAGACTTGTAATTCAGTAGTAAAAGGGTTAATGGAGAGCTGTTATTCGGTACTAAAAGGGTTAATGGTGACTTGTAATCCAGCACTAAATGGGTTAATGGAGACATTCAATTCAGCAGTAAATGGGTCAATGGAGACTTGTAATACAACAGTAAGAGGGTTAACGGACAGTGCAATTTGGCTATAAAAGTGGTACCATTTGGAGACTGATAATTCAGCAGTAAAAGGATTAAGTTAGCCTTGCAATTCAGAGGCAAACCGGTTAATGGAGGCTTGCAATTCAGCGGTAAAGGGTTAATGAACAATTGTAATTTGTCAATAAAAGGGTTAATGGCAACTTGTAGTTCAGCAGTAAATCTTGTGGATGGAATTCTAGTTTGTAATTTGAAAATCTTACAGCTAAAAGCTGTTGCTGTCATAGAGTAGCATCGTTCTTAAAATAAATAGCAGTTAAATTGTGAAATAGATCTGAATAATCTGTCACACATCTGCCATTTAACAGTACCATTTAGCGATGCATGTAGGGGTGGGGGATGGGTTGATAGCTGTGAAACTCTATGCTAGTCATAAATTACATATAAAGAAAGGTTACCAGTCACTGTTTATTTTAGATATCTGATTACTTGATATTAGATAACACACATTTAGTACTGCATTCAGAATAAAAAAGGAAAAAATTTAAAAAGGTATATCTCGGCCGTTTCTTAACCTATTTAGTCAATCCTTGCAGGGATTGTCAACAGTTAGTTTCTGATTAAGTTTACAAAATATGAACGGGAGAAATACAAAACCTTTGTAGAAATGATTATTTTTCTGAAATCATGACATCATCAACATGGCCGCCAAACTATGTGAGCTGAGAACGGTTGCTGTTCAAATCTTAATCAGGGTTCTGGATTATTTAGATTTCTATAGTTTCACTCTCATACAGGCAATGGCTTTATAGAAGAAGCTTGTTAAATATGTCAAAATTTTTGCATAAAATCCAAGATGGCTGCCAAAGCAGGTTAGCTAGAAACGTTCTCCATTCAAACTTTAAAGAGGCTAGGGCATAGTTACATCCTACAAAGTTTCAGTCCAGTCCACTTAGCATTATGGGAGAAGAAGACATTTAAGTTTTTGCGGCGGAATAAAAAAATAAGAATAATAACTAGAGGTTAGAGGACTGGGTTCCAAGAAAAGGTTTCTGGTCAAAGGTGTCATTGGATGGTAAAAGGAATATCACTCAACTAGTTTTAATATCTGGTGAGCACATTGAAAAAAGACCAAAACCATGAAAATTATCAAACATAGACAAAAACCATCAAAATGGTAAAAAAACAAATAGAAATTGTCAAAAACGACAGAAAAAAGGTGAAAATCAGTCAAAAATGACCAAGAATTGCCAAAAATTATGAAAAATTGTCAAAGCGCATTAAAAATGGAAGAAATGATCAAAAATTACAGAAATAGGAAAATTTTGTCCAAATCAGTCAAAAAGGACCAAAATGGTAAAAAGCAATAAAAAATGACGAAAACGGTAAGAATTTGTCAAAATCAGTCAGAAAGGGACCAAAAATGGCAAAAAACTATAATGACAAAGAAAAAGCAAATATCCTCAACAACTTCTTATCAAGTATCTTCACTTCTGAGGACTTGCATAATATACCAAGTATCACCAGCACTATTTTAGACAGTATATTAATAACACCTATGGCTATTGAGCAAAAACTGAAAGCCCTCAATCCAAATAAAAGCAATGGCCTAGACGAAATTCCAGTGAGAATACTAATCGAAGTAGCCAAGGAAATTAGTGTACCTTTATGCATCATCTTTAACAAATCTGTTGAAGAAGGTGTAATACCAAACATCTGCAAATTGGCAAATGTGTGTTGCATATACAAAAAAGGTTAAAAAACTGATCCAAATACCTGCAGACAAATTAGCCTTACCTGCACCCTGTGCAAGGTCCTTGAGTCACTTGTTAGGGACAGTATCTTAAACTATTTGGAAGAAGCCAACCTATTCCCTACATGCCAGCACGGTTTCAGACATAACATATCATGCAAGACTCAACTGCTAGAGTATCTTGAATACATAATGACTAAACTTGATGCAAACGAATCTGTTGATGCTGTATATCTGGATTTCTCCAAGGCTTTCGATACAGTACGACATAAAAGACTCCAATCAAAATTGCAAGGCTACGGTATAGGAAATAAAGTAACCAAATGGATAGAAAACTATTTAACCAATAGAAAACAAAGAGTAAGAATTAATGATACAACATCAGATTGGGCAGATGTAACAAGTGGCGTACCACAAGGAAGTGTTCTGGGGTCTGTCCTTTTTTCTAATTTACATAAATGATCTACCAGAATCACTAACCTGCCACTGCAAAGTATTTGCCGATGACATGAAAATATATGGAGACACATCCACAAATGACATCCAAGATAACATAGACAAGGTATGCGAGTGGCCACAGACATGGCAACTAGGCTTCAATACAAGTAAAACGCATGTCTTACATTTTGGCAGTAACAGTTCCCGAATCCAATACTCTATGACAACTGGTACCTCCCACATTCAGCCAATATCTACATCACAGCTGGAAAAGGATTTGGGAGTGCATATCGACACATACCTTTCTTGTGATACACACATAAATAACATCATATCTAAAGTGAATAGTAGAGTAGAAATAATCAAAAGAACTGTTTCCTTTATAGAGCCATCTACACTTACTTTACTCTACAAATCTTTAGTAAGACCTATTCTTGAATACTGTAACTCGGCATGGTCACCAATATGTAAACGACAATCCAAGCTATTAGAAAAAGTACAGCGTCGGGCAACAAAGTTATTACCACAAATTAGAGACTACAGCTACACAGAAAGACTCAGGACCCTAAATCTAATGTCATTGAAATACAGAAGATTTCGAGGAGACTTAATCGAAACATACAAAATTCTTAATGATATGTACAACATTGACAAAAGCAGCTTCTTCGAACTCTCCACTAATACACACACTAGAGGACATAAGTTCAAGCTCAACATGAAACGCAGCACTAAGGATATTCGCAAATACTTTTTCTATAACAGAGTGGTACCCTATTGGAATTCACTGCCAGCAACAGTTATAGAGGCACCAATGGTTAAATCCTTCAAAAGTAAACTAGACAAGCATTTCAAAGAAATTCTTCATAATTTTGACTAAACATGATTTGCATAGGGACACTAGTGTAGAGAAGGAGACCCGGATAGTGATAAACACATTGAACAGACCATATGCTTATCAGACCACCACAAAGTCATACTGCAATTCTGCCAATATGGTGGACTGATTTTGGAGTAGCCTCTGCATAGACAAGAACATGCTCGATAGCGATTCCAATTACCGGTAATTGCATGAAGAGACACTTGCGTAGAGGAGGGGACTCGGATGGCAATGAGCAGAGAATGAAAACAACAGCAATTAGACCTACCTTGGCCTCCACAAGTGAACATGTAAACAAATTCTAGGCGCAGCAAGGTGAGGCCATGAGTGTAGGCAGCACACCGCAGTAGACGCGGGGAACACCCATCTGCATCATAGCATTTCCCAAAACAGCTACAGTTTTAAATCTAATGTCACTGATATACTGATGGTTTCGAGGAGACTTAATTGAGTTACAATGGTTAAATCATTCAAATACAAACTAGATAGATCTATTTCAAAGAACGATCTTTTGAATTGAACTGAGCTAGCCATACGACAATATTCTTATGCCTCATAAAATGATGATGATGAACACGCAGCGGCGGCTGTTATCACTATACCGGCGGCTGTTTTGGGTCAACTGGCAGCTGTTTTCGACAGTGGCTGATATCGACTGTATTCGTCTCGAACACCAAGAACGACCCTGTCACGAATTAAACTGGCATGCATACAATCACAAAATCCACATGATTTGCCTAATGTTCGAAGTTCTGTTAGATGAACATCAATCGATTCATTTTCATAATGGTTTCGGTTATTGAAGCTATAGCGTTCATAAGTTTCATTTGTCTGTCCACAGCTTTGTTCATCAAATTTCTTAGTAATTACATGCAAATAATCCTTATTCTCACCTTCAGAAAACACGGAAGCGTTATACATTTTCAGAGCACAGTGTCCAATACAATGCAGAAACATTGCGAGCTTATATTTATCATCATGTGAGTAGAGTTTCGTAACTATAGCATAGTTTTCCCACGTTTGCTTGAACAATTTCAAATTTTCGGCTCTTACCATCTAACACTAATGCAGCAGGCAGCATTATGTTCGGAAGTACAGCTCTATCAGTAGGCTCTGCCATTTTAGCACAGCAAAGTATGGTAATGAATGCGAGGATGTACGAAAATAAGTCATACGTGTTTACTCACGGATACGGCATACAAACAGCCTAACTGTAACGTTCTTATTCAAAGTAACAGTTCAGCTTTAATTATATAGCACTCTGGTAACACGGTCAGCTGTCAATGACAACTGTCAAATTACTGATTCGCCGTATCGATCGTGCCAACAAAATACAAACACTCAATATCTGTCCTGAATCTGTATCAAACGTCTTTAAAGGGATATTCCACTGCGGGATTTTATGCATTTGACGTAAAGTACTAATTTTCCGCATTAATTTGAGACCAAAAGCACAATTTTATGCCAACAAATAAAAAAGATATCCTCAATTTAAATTGCTAAAGTAACCAGTAGATAGAGGCGCCATTTTGGACAAGCAGCTGACGTCACCGACACACCAACTCTGTTTGCCTGATCGAGGATAGCCGTAACCAGGGGAGGTAAATCTTGCATCTCGTGGATAATTAGCATACTGGCTAAACAACTGACACTTTGCCACAGTGTTTGGAGGAAATTAAAGTGCAATTAGTGTCCCGATGATCGCGCCAGTCATTGTAGTGCTAAATTGTCAAAAAAAGTTTTCTTATGGGCAATTTCTATTTTTTAAAAACATTGAAGGGTTATGCCAGGAGCGTGTTTGCAATCAACCAGCTACAACAAATTCTTGAAAAATATGTTAGTTGAATAAATGTTGAATGTAATTTCTCTGAAAGCTGTTGCTATTGCAACTTCTGCTTCCAGTCAAATTCCAGTTTCAAAATATTCAACAGGCAGTAATTATGGGTCAACATTTAAAAATTTGGGATCAATTAGTTAACCCTTTCAAGGAACGAAAAGCAGAAAGCTTAAAATTTACCCTGCATAGGCCTATTGTGTGAAACTAATTAGTTTGGAAACTCCTGCAACATAATTCCAGGAAAATTTAATTCAGAATATTCAATACTCAGTATAGTTATTTTAAAATTGGGAGTAAACGTTGTAAATGATTAATAACGCTGGATTTCAATAGTGTGAAAGCACTAAACTACTAATTATGTCTAGCTTACACTTGTCATTATTTACTAGCTGCCACCTACTATCGTCTACGAAGTAAGCCGCTAAGCGGTTGCCTATAATTGACCGACCGGGCAATCAGCGACATCGTTTCATTTTGGTTTGCAAATCCCGTTTTACAATTGATGCAAGCAAATACGACGTTAATTGTCGAGTTTGATTCTGTTATATTAAAATTAAGTACCGCGCCTTTTGTTTTGAAATGCATGACACATTATTTTAAAATTATACAGACTATATGTTCTAAACTTGTGTCATCCAAATTTAAATGTGGAAGATATCCATCCAGTGCCGATGTTATTAAGCCATCTTTCAGTTAGCCCCTTTTCACGCGGATGCTTCTGTGGATCCGGTATCTGAAAATATGAATTTCCGTAACCTTTCCATGATCGTTTCTATTACTGCAAGCCCATGCTTGACATGCGGACATGATGCGATTTAACCATTTCACGCCAGCACTGGCCTCTGCAATCGTCAAGTTGAGGACGCAGGTCAAAAGAAGGCTATTTTGAGAATTTACAACTAAAACGACTGTCTCAGTAACCGAACCAGCCATTCCAGTGGTAAATTTTCAAAAATAGTCTTCGCTTGGCCTGCAAATGGCCATTCAATAAGGAAATATTCTGATTTTCCTGACAGAATTTTGTCATTAAAAGGTTAATTAATATTCGGCCTTCATAACGCGAAGTAAACAGGTAAATCTAAAAGCGCTGGCGATATTTTGCTGGTGTGTCGTTGACGTCATAATCTCGCGGTTTCTCGCTCTCGTTGCGAGAAAATGGATACGTTTTCGCGCGTTTTGGGCATATTCATTTTATTATTTCTCGGCAATGGAACAGTGTATTTTATATTTTTTTGCGGCAACTATTTCGGATTATAGTATACTTTTAGTTGACTTATTCCCGATTTTCACTGGAATTTCCCTTTAAGCGTAGGGAGACGCTACAAACGGCAGCTATATATATATATATACCAGTCTTATCGCACTGCCTATTTCAACGCAATCTCGAGGACCAACGTTAACTAACGTCTATCGTTTGACAGTAGTTCGTGTGCAATTATGTAACCTAACGTATATATGAACTGTACTATATTGATATAGCCAGTAGATTATAAACAGATGCCGGAGTTATTTGCCTATTAGCCACTACTACAGGTTTAGGCCTATACCACTGCTGAGAAGACTAATCAAACGGGTAAGCGCAGACCTGAGCATAAACGGGATATAACGTTATGCTGATGCATTATATAATTGTTACATAACACATGTCATAATTGTATCTCGACTATTTAGTATTTATCGTAATATCAGTAGCTATAGTAAAATGACAAGCGAAATAATATTTCCCCTGAAAACGCGGGCTACTGGGCGGGTTCAGGACCATTACCTGTCCATTGCAGACTACCCATCCATGCGTCCATCCATTCAGCCATCCACCCACCCATCCATCCATCTATCCATTCACCCAGCCACCCACCGATCTCGCCTTCTTCCATTTGTCCGCTCGTTCACACACCAAAGCTCTCTGGTTCTATCTCTCCAAATGGTCATTTGTAAGTGTTAGTCATTCACATAGGGACGACAATAGAAAGGGTTCGTGAATATAGTTAGCTGGTTATTATCGAAATTATCGAAATAATCACGATCCTAAGTGGGGCGAATATAAACCATAACACAGGCCTACATACCCTCTTTATATAACCTACTACAAAACTCGTATCTAGGTCGTATTCAAACACGTTCTGAATCAAGCTATTCTGTCCAGAATTAGGCAGTGTATGGCCTTCAACTAATGGCTGATAACGCAGGTTACTGGGACCGTACAAGTCCAGTATCGACCCAGTAAGCTGCGTTATATGGGATATCGAGACGCTTTGACAGCTAAATGTCTTGTTATATTCACCTTTTGGCAACCTGCTGCAAGGGAGACACAATTTGGTCACAGGAAAACAATATCAGAACTTAGTACTAATGAGATGTCAATCGCAGATTACTTTCTTACTTCCTTTCTTTCTTTCTTTCTTTCTTTCTTTCTTTGTTCTTCGTCCAAAACTTTGGACTGTATCTCTTCCTACAGTTTTCATCCGATCAAATTCTGCTACTTAGGCTGGAATCTTGTGCTATTGTTTTTATTTTGGATCTGCCCAAAGTTTCCGAGCTACCCAACTTTGAGTGGGCAAAAAGTCCCATAGGAAATGTATGGGGATTTTCAAAATTGATATTTGAAGTGCTACTACAGCTAGAGTTTTAAACGGATCACAACCATATTTGCTGAGGATGTTACCACTGGCCATTTGTTTTCGAAAAAATATCGTTTTTCAAAATGGCCGCCAGACCTTTGACCCCACAATGCATGGAAAAAGTCTCATAGGAAATGTATGGGGATTTCAAATGAATGTTTGAAGTGCTACTACACATAGAGTTTTGCTCGTATCTCTCCCATACTCGTGTAAGATATTGCTACTGATGATTTTCGAAAATAGCCAACATGAAAAAAGTTATCGTTTTTTGCAGAAATGAACTGAGGATGAAAAATTTTTCGTGAAATTGTTTTGGGGTAAAATGACGACCACAAAAGATGCGCCTTTTGGGGTCAAAATGACCAACACTTTTTTTTACAAAAATGAACTCGCAATGAAAAAAAATGATTTTTCAAATTTTATTTTCATAATGCCCGCCAAAATGAGTTTTGCTCCGATCGACTTGAAATTTGGTGAACTTCTAGCTCTAATATTGACTTGATTTGCTATCACATTTAAAGTTGATCCGACAAACAGTCTTCGAAAAAAATATCAGCTTTTGGGTGCCACATATCCCCATAGTAAACCAATGGGAGCAATACTGGAACAGTGTTATCTGCTACAGTTTTCCCGATTCTCTTCAAACCTGGCCAGATTCTAGAACATCTAAAAATTTCCAATGACAGTTTTAATCTCCCATGTGGTCAAGGTCATTCACAGGTAAACTTTCCAGTTTTCATATTTGGCACAAGTTACCTGCCTTTCATCACGCAACTTCAAAGATCATGTTAGAGGAGACACGTTATTTTATCATTAGAGTCAAGGTGACCTTTTAGTCTAAACCTATGGGCATTTCCGCATGGATCTTTGAGCTGTGACTACACATAGAGTTTGTATTAGATCACCGTCAGACGTATTCAATGGTCTTAGAACAGGCCCTATACTATTTCTTCATAGCCAGACATCGCAGATTTACAGTTACTTCATTAAATATTCTCTAGTTGTTATTATTATTATTATTATTATTATTATTATTATTATTATTATTATTATTATTATTACTATTATTATTATTATTATTATTATTATTATTATTATTATTATTATTATTATTATTATTAGTTCACTGAAGAACGAGCCATGGCGGATATAACACGCGCCTTACCAGGAGAGCGCAGCGCGCTTGTCTTTTTTGTTAATGGCAAAAAGGTACTTTCAAGCTAGAACACAATTCACCTTTCCAGAGTACCCACCCATCATATGACGTCATAATGAACTGCGTGGTGTGTACAATGACATCATAATGAATGATGTCATGAATGACGTCATGAATGACGTCGATAAGTACGTCACGAACGCATATTTGATGACGGTCTATGCGTTGTTGTACAAATTGTTTGCTTTTACTATTTAATAAATATTCTGTCGAATATTTTGAAACTAATTTGACTGGGCGCTGTTGCTGCCTATTGTAATTAGTTACAAAATATTCAACAGCTTCCCTGTACAGTTTCCATGAAATTGATAGCTAGGGCATTCGGGGATCGATCAATCCAAACACGGCGACGTGTGGGTGGAGCTTAACTAGTGATGGGCGGGGCATAGCTAAAAATGGAAAGGTCCATTGCTGAAGTGAAGTGTAAAGACGCGTGCTCTGTAGCAAAGCGATCCCTAGTAATGGAACTGGTGGGGGGGGGGGTTGATATATGAAGTGCATGTACGTGCGTACCTGCGTGCATAGATGGGTGGGTTGTGCGTGCGTGCGCACGTGCTGGACTGGGTGTGCCTTTAGGGGCGTGGGGCTGGGTGACTGGGTAGCCTTTGATGTGTGTCTGAATGGGCAATATAAGGTTTTGACGAATTTTCTTAAAGTATGTATTTATTGCAAATTATAGACAGCCATTAGGTGTGCAACTTTTGAACACTCTTTTGGTAGCTGGTCTGGGGCTGTTCCACGCACCACCTATATGGCTGCGGTTTTTGTTTTCTAGTGCTTTTGCACTAGATTCATAAAATACCTCTGATTTA